>JAJQOW010002524.1:0-16401 GCA_037975125.1 Latrodectus hesperus
GTTTCTAGAGATGAGAGCGACAAATGTCCCAATAAATGGACCTTTATTATGTGCAAAAGCACGGAAATTTGCAGCAATGCTAGGGAAATAAACTTTCAAAGCTAGCAATGGTTGGTTAATGCGTTTTCGAGATCGTCATGGAATAACTTTCCAAGAAGTTCACGGAGAGAAAAAGTCAGCCCCGATAAACGACGCAAATGAATGGCGGCAAAACAAGATGAAAGAAATCTTAAAAAAGTATGCTCCAGAAGACATCTATAATGCAGATGAAGCTGGGCTGTTTTTCCAACTCCTACCCGATCGAACATTGGCATTCAAGGGTGAAAAATGTTATGGAGGGAAAAAATCAAAGCAGAGACTCACTGTTCTTCTGTGCACAAATAGCACAGGATCGCATAGAATACAATCTCTCGTCATTGGTAAATCATTGAAGCCAAGGTGCTTTAAGAACGTGAAAAGTCTTCCCGTGGAGTATAAGGCAAATAATAAGGCTTGGATGAAGTCCAAATTTTTTTCCGAATGGTTACAGAAGTTAGACAATGAAATGAAGAACAGAAAGAACGAAATCGTTTTGTTGATAGATAACTGCGGGGATCACACGTCATTTCCAAAGCTACAAAATATCGAAATCGCTTTTTTCCCTGCCAATTGCACTTCAATTCTACAGCATCTTGATATGGACATAATTAAGTGCTTCAAAGGATATTACAGAAAACGGTTGGTGGACTTTATACTTGTAAACTTTGAAAATAAAGTTGAAGACCCTTTCAAAGCTGTAAATGTCAAGGAAGCGTGTGACAATATTGCTGGAAGTTGGTGGGAAGTAACAGAAAAAAAACCATTCGGAATTGCTGGAAAAAGGCCGGTCTTTGTGTTATGGAAAATAAGAAATCTGATAATGATGAAAATTGCATAACCAATGATCTCTTAGATGATCAAGAATGTGTTTTGCACATCAAAAAATCCGTATCCCAACTTGAGGAAACAAGCTGTAAAAAGTTTGGAATTAGTATAGAAGACTATTTAACAGCAGATGATGATCTTATGGTTTTCGCAGGAGTTACTGATGAAAATATTCTTTCTGAAATTACTGACGAGATAGGAAACAATGATGAAGATGATGATGATAATACAGGTCCATCGCAGTCCTTATTGTCATAACATGAAGCTCTTCAATCTGTGAATTCTCTACGGACATTTTTTTCAAGCCTTCCGTCGATAAATGAAGAACATTTTCGTGCACTAGACTCAATGCAATACAGTATTGGTGAACTTAACAGTTAAAAAAAATGAATAAACAAACAAAAATATTGGATTATTTTCAATAAAAAGTGTTTTCAGGTATGTGAATATTTCTGTGCTTATTTTCTGAATTTATCTTATTTATTTGTTTTTTTAGTATTTAAATCACTATTATTAGTATTTTACAAATTAATTTCTTCTAAATATAGACTTAAGGCCCTGCTAGACCTCCGTCGGGGAAAATCGAATCCTATGTTAATCCTATGGATAATATTTTAACGTTTCACAAGTGCTATTTTCATGATAGAAACTTCCGGTCTTTTGCAAATTACAAAAAACAGAGCTACTGTCACCTCGACGCCCATTTTTAGCGTTTAAAATTTTTTCAAATATTTTTAAAATGTCAAAATATCTCCATCCGAGTAAATTTCAACCAAATTCTAATTTCATTGAGGTTTTACAAAATTTGGTTTAAAGATATTTCATTTTTTTCTTCGTACAGTTACAAAATGAACATTTTTGTTTTTTTTAAGCTAAAAATATTTTTGATTGCATTAATATTTCGATACGAATTTTTATTACAAATCAAACTCATTCTTATTTCTAAAAATCCTTCTCTGTACACAACGCCACCTATGAAACTGGAAAATTTTTAACGCCAAATTTGGCTGATTTTTCTACTTCACTACGGTAACCTAAAGAAGGGGGAATTTCTGAGAAAAACTTCTCCCCATATGATTCCCGCTGTTTTAACATGTGGTTGGCAAACACTTCCAAATCGAGCAAGAAGAATTAGCTTTTCTTACTCATGAAATAGAAAAGACATCTGGAAATAATGCATGTTGGATTTCTGTTTATTAGCGTTGGAAAAGTAGCTATGAAGTGGATCTAGTTAATAATTTCCTAGTTAATGTTAGGTTCCTAGCCTAAATGGCCATATACCTTCTGTTCCTAAGAAATTTTTCTACACCTAACTTTAGTTGAGATTAACATAATGATTTCAAAACATAAGGTTATTTAAACACAAAAGATTAAGAAAATATTTTGCTTAGGTTAAAGTGCTCCCAACGAGAGTTCTTTGCATGAGATTGAATAAACATAAAAAAGAAAAATTTGAATACACATTACAAACAAAAATGCAAAAAAAAAAAAAAAAAATAATTACAGTTATATACATAGTAACAGTATTGATATAACTATATAAAGACAAAATATTTTTTTTTATTCTATTATATATGCATATATATAAATACAATTTCTTTCCTTTTCTGTATTTTATTTTATTTTAAATATAAGAAGAAGAAATTATTCATTTCTACTTTTTGGGAGGCGAATAGTTTCTTACTTTTTGGGAACGAATAGAATTTTTGGGAGGCGTTTGAATGTGGCTTAGCCCGCATAACCGCCCTTGGTCTGTGGAAATTGGAAAGTTCATAGGGACTGTAGTTTTCAATTGCTTGAATTTCAGAGTTATCAATTTCATAAAGATTGTAAAAGTAGCTATGATATGTACTTTTAAATCAACTTTGTTTATTTTCATTATAGTAAATTTTAAAAATGAAATATTATAAATTGTTTTGTGTTACCTTGTTCAATTATATTATATACTACGATTTTGAAATAAGACAGAATAATAAGAATATTTATTTTCAACTTATTTCATGAAAAAAAATACTCTATAAGGTATGATTAATAAGCATACGATACCAGCATACTAAAATATTGCGTCTCATAAGAAATTAAACATTTTAAATTTGAAAAACTATATATATCTTTGAAAAAAATTGGGTTTGTAGTAAAACTCTCAATTGAGGCTGCCATAATTGGATATAACACAAAAAAGGTATTATATCTTGGTGTCAGAAACAAATATTGCTCTTCTTGTGCTATAGCGGAAAAAAGAAACTTGGAACCCAAAAGTCACAAATGTTCTAAGAATTGGAATGGCAGTTCATCTGGCATGGAAGCTGACATAATTGTTGAAGGTTTCTGCCACAGTTTAAATATGTACGGCTTAAAATATGCCACTATGATAGGTGATGGAGATAGTAACGTATATTAAAAAATATTAGATACTAGACCCTACGACGATTTGGAAGTCGAAAAAATAGAGTGTAAGAATCATTTGCTTAGAAATATGTGTAATAAATTAAAAGAAGTAGCAAAAAACACAAAATCGGGTTATAATATAAATAAGAGGAAACTGCTAGGGAAAAATATTTTAAGAATCAGGAAAGATGTGGTAGCCAGTGCCAGTCATTGGCGCAAAGAACTGCTAATCTTTGATCAAAAAATAGTTAATTTAAAAACAGATATAATAAATATCCCAAATCATGTGTTTGGAAATCATGAAACATGCAAAAAGTATTTTTGTAAGGAAAATGGTAAAAAAAGTGATCTTCAGCCCCTTAAAAGCTATGGTATTTTATATAAAATATTAGAAATTTTAGAGTCCTTAGCCCTGCATGCAAAAAGTTTATTGTATAACGCTAATACTAACATTGTAGAACAATTTAATTCAATTGTTGCCAAGTTAACGGGTGGGAAGAGAGTGAACTATTGTCAAAAGAATTCCTACCAAACATGATGCTATGCTTTAATTCTTTCCCACAATACTAAAAAAAAATATATTGAAATGCACAAAGCACTTAACGAAAATAGCCCAGATAAATACTGCAAGCAGTTTGAAAATAAAAGAATAAATAAATTAAATAAAGCAAAAAATAAGTCAAAGCCTAGGAAATTAGCAAATATTTTTCCAGGTCCCGACAAAAATTATGGACCAACTGCTGAAAAGCCAGATTTATCATATAATGAATACGAGGAAAAAAAATCGAAATTATTGACTAGTCTAGCTCTTACTTTGAAAGAAAGAGAAGATTTAGAAAGAGCTGCTGTACTTCAAAGTGAGAATGCTGTTTGGAGAAAGGAAAGAAGAATTCGATTGACAGCGTCGAATTTTGGTGCTGTATGTCGGAAGTTACCCTCTACAGGATGCCAAAATTTAGTGAAAACAATACTATACTCTAACGTAAAAAATGAAGCAATTTTACACGGGATTATTCATGAAAAAACTGCCATTCTCGAACTAGAAAAAGAAATAGGACTTAAAATAGAACCATGTGGGATATTCATAGATAAAAATTTGCCTCATTTAGCTGCCACACCAGATGGAATAATTGGCAAAGAGGGTATTGTTGAAATTAAATGCCCATATACATGTCGCGATATACATCCCAATGAATTTATAAAGAAATCTAAATTCAATTTCTGGCAAAAAGATAGAAAAACAAAAGAAATTAATGGCATAAATAAAAATCATAAATTTTACTATCAAATCCAAGGACAATTACACATTAGTGAAAGAAACTTTTGTTGGTTTGCCATTTGGTCTCCAAAAGGAATTAAAACTGAACATATTTTTAGAGATGATGTATTTTGGGAGACATAAATGAAAACTAAATTAAATAATTTTTATTTTGACTGTCTTTTGCCAGAACTAATCGATCCACGTTATCCTAGATCAATGGACATACGAAATCCCACTTATATAATTGAGGAGCAAACAAAAAAAGACAAAAAAAAGATGAAAAATTAAAATCCAAAAAAATAAAAGTTTAACTATACGAATTTGTATGTTTGTGTTTGTATATAGTTTTTGTGTGTTTATATATATATATTTAGTTTCTGTTTTTTCTTCATGAAATGTGAATTGCTCAAGCATTTCTTTATTTTATTAACAGATTTATTTTAATTACTATTTTACATCATATATATTTCAAGGTACTAACTAAATTTCCCATGTGCTCATGAAATTGTATTATATTTTACTCGTATTACTATGAAATTATAATTTTTCTCGTATGCTATAAGTTGTATTTGCATTTGATTATTTGTTGACAAATAAACCTAATTTATGAAATTGTATTATATTTTACTCGTATTACTATGAAATTGCATTTTTCTCGAATGCTATAAGTTGCATTTGCATTTGATTATTTGTTGACAAATATAAACCTTATTTATATTTCTCACAATTTTTTACTGAACTTATTTTAATCTAATTTACCTGTGTTTTTTATATGGCATATTTAGTGCTAATCTAATTTTGTTTTTATCAAGCCAGGGGAAAATATCTAATAAAATAATTGAAGAGTTTTAAAATCTTCAGAAATAAAATATATTTCACAACACATTTTACACCAGAATATTAACTTTTTAAAAAACGTGTACTTCTAATTATAACTTAGTTAATTTTATTTATATAGAGGAATAAAGTTAGGGACTTGTGAGAAAAAGATAAGAGATGAATCTCTCTTTCAAACTCTAAGTAATTCTAATTATATAAAAATAGATGTAATGATTATTATATAAATAATTACAGTTACAATATTTTTATGAAAATTACGATACGATTATATATATATATATATATATATATATATATATATATATATATATATATATATATATATATATATATATATATATATATATATATATATATATATATATATATATATATATATATATATATATATATATATATATATATATATATAGATAGATAGATAGATAGATAGATAGATAGATAGATAGATAGATAGATAGATAATCGTAACGTTATTTTCATAAAAATATATATTGTAACTGAAATTATTCATATAATTTATCATTTCATCTAGTTTTATATAATTAGAATATGTATATGTGTTAGTTTTAAAAAAAACTTAAAAAAAATTAAATATTTTTATATTGAGTTAGTTTTGAAAATAATAGTTTTTAATTATTTGTTGCATTCAATGGATCAAGTCTCATAAAATCAAATTCAACCAAGGCTCTTTAAAAAATATTTTTAATCATTCATATAGTATTTTAGGTTTGATTTGAATTCTGATAATCATTTTTGACCATTTAATTAGTAACTGTAAAATCACTCAACACCCGCAATTTGTCTTCATATTTTTTAGTGCGAATAATAAAAGCCGAACTCTAAAATATAAATAAATAATATTTTCTTTAGAATCACTAGCAGCTAATTTTCTATAAGACAGTAACACGTATTTCCGGTGTCAGTTCGTTCAGCATTTGTACTGGCCCATTTTCCCTCACCCCTATTTTAGAACCCTGAGGGTAATTTGAGGTTTAACATCTGTTAGGAGCAAATTTAAAACTCGCTTTTTGGCTGTTTTTATGGCGTTAGTGCTTTAATTTTTCACGATATAACGCGCCAAATCTGGCAGACTCACTAACTTCGAAGGATTGATTGACAAGCAATTTCAACCAATAATATTGTTTTGGATACTCCCCTCGACAAGCTTTGAGAACTAACACCAGATGGGGCGACAAAACAACGGGAGTTCTCACGTAGGTCTGGAAGAGCCTTAAAAGTAGTATGTTATGCACCTTAAACTAATAATAATAAAAAAAAAACTCTTATTAAATGCTCAAAATATGTGGACCCTCGATATAACAATATGCCTTTCTACAACAATGTATTTATTTGGTCCCTAAAATATTGTTGTAACGAGGTTTCACGTACATATATATGTATATATATATATACATATATATATATATATATATATATATATATATATATATATATATATATATATATATATATATATATATATATATATATATATATATATATATATATATATATATATATATATATATATATATATATATATATATATATATATATATATATATATATATATATATATATATATATATATATAATAATCTATTATTCAGAAAATTGCAAAAAACCAATTCATAACATTAGTATCACCATTTTGGATAGAAAATTATTATTTTTAGCAAATATTTAAAGAAGTTCATTTCCTGTGTAAAAAAAGTTTCTTATATAACATAAATTATTGTATATTTAAAAATGTCGTTTAATGATTAGAAAATGAAATATGCTTAAATAAACAGTGAATCTAGTATAGTTTATGCATATATATCCCTGTTTTCTTATTTATTTTTTAAATTTACATTTGTAATTGACTTCTGTGATCTTTTCCGTATGTATGATATATTTATTATAAAGTTAAAAATTTATTGGCTTTTTTAAATTTTGCTACTATAAAATAAAAGATGTTTGATAAACAATTTTGAAAACATTGGGTTATTTTCCAGTAGAAATCTATTGTGGATTGCTTAAATTAATCAAACAACTTAAATTGTTGTATATTAAAATATTTGTGCGTTCGAATTATTATTGTATATCCAACTTAACAATAACGAAATTCATTCATTTAAAAAATAAACAAAAATTCATTTGAATTAAAATTTTCCCATATTTTTTAATTATTGAAATATTTAATACTAAATACTATGTTTATTTATAAATATTACAAAAATGCTTAGCTTTATTTAAAAAAAACTCTTTAATATTAATTGTTATAGTAACAATAATGATTCGTTCCATCCATATTATAAAATTTTTGCAAAAGAACGTATGCGTTAAGTTTGATGATAATAAAAAAGTTCATAAATTCAAGTAACTAGTGAAAAAGTAAAATTCCACGTATTTTGATAGTTATTTAGTGCATATAACTCGTAACTACATTTAGTTTATTTAACCCGCATGCTTCCAATGAGAGTTCGCGATCAAGACAGTACCGTATAAATTACATTCACTCTCATTCGTAACAAACTATTTATCTATCAACAGCATTTTAGTATGTTTCACCCGCATGCATAAAGTGTGATCTTCTGACAAATAAACTAATTTGATCTCGTAAGATAACGGTTATTTTATCTATTATCGAAATATACAGTTACATTGATACTGTTTATAAAATTAAAGGTGTTTTTAATTTTCATTATGAAAAACTTAACATACATTAATATATTTTCTAATAAAAGGATATTAGCTTTTTCCCAGCTTAGGTAAAGTAATTTTGCTAAATTGTCTCATCCATTCACAAAAAGGGAATTAATTTACAGGATTTCTGATTTTTTTATATTTTATTATAGAATCAAATTATTACTATTGAATCAAAAATATGTTTGTCAGTTTTTTTATACAAGGAAAAAATTTAATTTCTGTGTAAATGAAACACTGTTAATTAGAAATTTAATAGTTAATATCTGCTAAGTTTCAAAACTACTGTGCAATTTAAGCTTGTTTTTAAATATGCAATTTTGATAATATGAGTAAAATAAATTGGAAGCATCCCATACAGTTAATTGTTTATTTAACTATAATATTGATTTAATTTAATTTGAAGTATAAAATGATGTTCTTTATGTTATTCATTAGCAATATTGTATATAAAACATGTCTTCCGATCCACTTTAATGGTAGAAATATGTAACAAACTAACAGTTTGTGACAATAGATAAATCAACATCAGTATTTTAATCTTGATTAACATCAGGTTTTCAGGTATTTATTTTAAATTCTATTATTGATCTCTTCTTTAATTTTTGTTTTTATGTAATTATATCGTAACGTAATAAATACATAACGCATTTTGTAATTTTATCTTCTTTATATGTTCTCGCATAACAAATGAAGTAAAACTCGCCTTTAAAACCTGCAGAACATATGATTTCCCAAATATTAATTTTAAAATGTAATCTTAATCTCCAAACCATTTTTCATTATAATAATGTAAATGTATCTTCTTTTTCAGGTTGTAATATAACAGAGAGAATAATATTTGCTTTTAAATCAGGTTGTGCATTAGATTTTTATATTTATTTGAAAACAACATTATTACAATCAACATTATTGCAATCAACATTATTGTACCATCAACATTATTGCAATACATCTTCTATATACCCAAAATACATTCGTTACTTAAATTTTACGGCTTATAATGCATCACAAGCATTTCATTTTATATATATGACTATTTATCATAGTATGTGTGAACTCAATATCCAGCTCTGGTCAACAAAGTAAGCAATAGTTTATGATAAACGAAAGCAATAGCTTAAACATTTAAATACAAAATCTACTATTGCCATATACACAAATTTTGTTAAAGATGAACTACCAAAACAACATGATTCTCATAATCTTGTAATTCGTTACCAAATATTGATATATTCAAGTGTTAATTAACGGCATATGCTAAAAACATGCAGTTTGTAAATGCCATATGCATTTAATTATAAATACAAAGAGGTATATTTATTTTTAATTTGCTTTATGATATTTTTTAAAATCTTGTAATTGTATAATGTGATTTGTCTATAAATACTTTTTATCAAACTAAAACCATTCATACTATAAATTAGAAAACCAGAAACAAATATAAAATCATAAATACTCTCTCTTTCTGTATATATATATATATATATATATATATATATATATATATATATATATATATATATGTGTGTGTGTGTGTGTGTGTGTGTATATATATATATATATGTGTGTATATATATATATATATATGTATATATATATATATATATATATATATATATATATATATATATATATATATATATATATATATATATATATATATATATATATATATATATATATATATATATATATATATATATATATATATATCAAGGCAATCAATTGTCAGAATCTGTTGGCTCATTACTTATCATCTCGCTTATGCACGGTTTACTTTGGCCAGTAGCACCTACGGATTTTGAAGCATTTGTATTTTCTTGATAAATTGCAGTTATTTTCTTTGTCCTTATTCAAACCTGAAAATAATCCGCAGTAAAATATTGCAGTAGTTATAATAATGAATAGTTTGAATGTAAAATGATCGGAATATTCCCTGCTATATTTTCTAAGTTTCCTCTGCAGGTATCTAATAGTTGAGAATGAGAATTTTCTAATATGTTCGGCTAAAAAGTATGAAAATCAGTTTTTCCTTCAAAACTGAAGTTGCTTTAATGGATTTGAGAAAAAATTTACATATATCGAAAATTGTTAGGCAGAAAACGTGTATTATTCATTTCAGGTATTGATTTGTCACATGCATGCATGTCTAATATTAACAAATGTTTATTATTAGCTTTAATATTTGTCACATTGATTTAAAAGACTGGCTTTCACAATTCGCAATAAAACCGAAGTGGTATTGTTAGTAAATTATTTTTCTTTTGTAAAGCTGTTTCGAGTATTTTCATAAGATTGATATTTCTTATCTCGCAAGGTTAATTTTTTGTAGAAAAAAGAGAAAAAGAAGATGACAAAATTTTAACGCCTAGTAAGCTGTTTGTTAAAACCTATTTAAAAATATAATACTATTAAACGACTTTTAACTCATAGACAACCATTTACCATATATTTGTGTAAAATTATGTGTTAGTATAAAAATATGATAAAGTACTGATCTAATTTGAAATATAGTCCAAATTAATGCGATTTTTAAAAGAACAGTGAGAAATTAATTACAACTGCTCTTTTCCTACCTGCTGAAATG
This sequence comes from Latrodectus hesperus, assembly GCA_037975125.1. Lineage (NCBI taxonomy): Eukaryota > Metazoa > Arthropoda > Arachnida > Araneae > Theridiidae > Latrodectus > Latrodectus hesperus. Next base: position 10,674 of record JAJQOW010002524.1, read on the forward strand.
AATGTTGTAAGATTTTCAACCTATCATCTGTCTTAAAATGTACAATGCAAATATCTATTTTTTCAAATATCCAATTGACCTTCAGGCGTATTAATTAATAATCTCGATTATTAAAGTAAATGCTCAGGATGAAATGAACAAATATTCAGAGGAAAACTGGGAAAAGGTTTTTCATATATTTGTTTCAATGAATTTAATTAGTACCTATGAATAAATATTCATAAGTTTAGACAACATCATCAGAAACTTATTTACATAACCTGAAGGAATTAGAAACAATTATTACTTTAACATTTATTGAAATTAATTAAAATTAAAATGTTTTAATGACAAATACATAATTACCTGTATAATCGAAATCAGAATACTTAACAGTAAATATTTTTCATTTGTATTATATCATAAATATTTTTTGTTATTTTTAACGATGAAATGAAAATGGAATTAGATATTGTAATGAAACTTTTGAATTTAGAAATTTTATGAACGAATTTAGGGGCTGAAGGACAACAAGTATAACACAAATTTCCACAATTTCAGATTATCTCCATATAAATGGCAAAATTTAAATAGATATCAATAAAATTAATTAAGTGGGTTAAAGTAGCATTTATTTACACAACTATAAAATAGATACATTTGTATATGGATATTTATGTATAAATGCTTAGAAATTTACTTATTATTCACTAACGCAACATTAACCTAACATTAATTATTTTAAGTTTTTTGAGCAAAAGAACATTGATTTTTTTAAAAATTATGTTTTGAATAATTGATGAGAATAGTGAAAATTTGCATAGATTATATTTATTCATCACAATATGAATTTGGTAGATGTAATTTTAATGGCTGTCTCATTTTCCTGTAATATTTCAAATTTAGTAACTAATCCTTGGAAAAAATAAATACAGGTTTTTCGTTTATTAAAATGATTGTCATGGTATAAGACATGTTCTTTTGAAGAAAAAACAAAACTCAACCGAATTTGTTTGGCAGCTTTTTTTAAACTAAGGGCAATAAACTGATTCAAATTTACATACATATGAAATATTAAGCAAATGCAAGCGGTAATCATGTTAGTATCCAAAGAAGTATTTAAAAAACTTAAATAATAGTTTCAATAATCACAGAAAAAATGTTCATGAAAATGTAATTTAAGGACTTTTTTCTAAGACATTTAATAACCTTAACAGAAGAAGTCCAAAATGATTATTCAATGCATCTTGAAAATAAATAATCCATTTATACTATATTCATATTATATTAAGATTTTTTAAGTTTATTTACATTTATATTTATTTTAATTACAAAGTTTATAATTAAAGCATTTCTATAAATATTGTGAAATCTTTGGATATAGTAGCATTCCAAGTGTTGACAAATATTAAAAAGAGAAAATATTAATAACAGAAAATACCACATTTATTAAATATTTTCTTATTAAAAAATCTCATAAATGAAGTTTGATTCTTGAAACAAAGATAAACAAGTGATTTTATTTATATTGCTTGTTTTCCTCCATTGAACAGTTTTTATTAATAACGCTAGATGATCAGTGAATTCTAATAAATTCTAATAAGAAGCATAATAATTTGAAATTTTATCATATTTGCCAAATATATCATATTTTAATATCATATTTTAATATCATAATTAATATCATATTTGCCAAATATACTAAACATTTTAAATTTATAATTAATTTAAATATAAGTGTCAGCTTTCAATGTGTACTTAAGTACAATATCTTTTAGAAAACAAATATCAATATACATTTATAATACTAAAGATTTGAATTCTTTACAATATGGTTTTATGATAAATAATTATTTAAAAGATAAATTTTTCCTATAAAAAAAGAATTTAAATATGAAATATAATTTCATGTATTTAAAGTTTTCACTTATTATGTTTACTATTTAAACTATTTTAAATAGAAATTATACACCCCATACTTTCAGAAGAAAGCTATGATACTTCTAGATCTCCTTAAAATTTCACATTTTGCTTTCGTTCTAAAATTTCATTTAAGTGGCAGAATTAAGAATTTTATTATCAGTTTCAAAACCTTCGGACACATTTTGTGTTTCTGTTTCAAATATATATATATATTATATATATATATATATATATATATATATATATATATATATATATATATATATATATATATATATATATATATATATATATATATATATATATATATATAGGGTGTCCCAAAACGACAGCATAAACTCTACACAGCCAGATTCCTCGTTGGATATACATAAAAACTGCCCAAAGAAGCATCCCTGTACGATCCATAGTTTACGAAAAAATGTGAAAAACAAAGTATGACGTCACTACCGGTGCAAGAAAAACACTTTATTGAACATATCAACAGCAGTATATTGGAATATTTTGCATAAATTATAAATGTCATTAACTATTATGTCATTATATATGCAGTATATTTACTGCAATCTATGGTTTGGAAAATTTTTGTTGTATGTCAATCTAATCAAACGTTTAAATTATTTACGCATAAATTTTTCCTAAAAGGAATTTATATTAAAATTCAAATTATGAGAATGAAATAAATAAATTACATTTTTGTGAAATTCATTAGATGATTATAAATAAAGTATATTTTAAAATTCAAATACTGTGTAGCAATAAAAAAATGTTTCTTAAATAAGAAATATTACTTTATTTTGATATGAGGCTATTTAATTTAATTCAACATATATTAATATTTCTATTTTATATTCGTATTTGTTTTGTTATATTTTTTAGTGTTTTATGACATACTACAATAAGTGTGCATAAATCTAATAAAATTAACATAATTTTGGAAGTGAATATAAAATTTTGAATATGGGCAATAGAGCACTGTCAATATATGTATCATTTTAATGACACATTGCATCGGCTTTAAGTATTCTATTCATAATTTTTCTAAGAAATGCACTTGAAAAATAAATGCTTTAAGATACATAATTTAAATTTATATATCATATACATATATATATAAATATGTTTCAAGATATATTTTTTAAAATTTTTATATCTTAGATTTAATAATTCATTTCTTTGGTTTTAACAAAGAGAATTATTGGAAGAGAGTTAGAAAGAAAACAACATTCATCTGATTCTTTCGTATCAGTTTTTTTATTCGTTAATTGTTTGATATAAGTGATATTAGTTTACTTTACATGGCTTTGTTGCGTATGATGGATAAGTCACAAAATTTCGATTTAGTTAGTTGAAAATTCTTTGTTTCCTCATCGCCCAATAAGGGAATTTTAAAACTGGCATTTCTTCTCTCTCTACAGGGATATGATATGTTTCTGGTTTACCTCTTTTTTAATTAATAAATACTTAAGAACATGGGTCTCTAATTTATTTTATATTCCTAACTCTTTTTCACAGCTAACAACAGACACTCTGCTTTTATTTTGAAATAATATTTCTTCATCAGCAAACGTATTTTCCTTTTTCCAAATATGATGTACATCATCGGAAATACATTACAAAGCATAAGAAAAAAATTACTATAAATTTAATAGTTTGGTAACTGAAAGTAATTTCTAAGCACTATATAAACAAGATTCAATTAACTTATTAATGAGCATTGTGATTAAGATTTTATTGAATGGTATAACAAAATACTTTGAATGACACTAATTAAATAGTAAGTAGCGTTGAAAAATTGCAAATATAGTTACTCTATAACATTAAAACATTCTTCTAAAGAGTTTAGGTATATGTATCTCACAGAAATCTTCATGCTAACAAATAAATTTTGCATAACCAATATCATTAATTATAAAGCTTAAAATAAGTATCCCTTTCTATTGCATACTTCTGAATTGATGCATGAGTTTTCTTTATTTCTGTTTAATATAGTTATGATTCACTAGAGTGTTTTCAATGACTCACCACTTTATATAACATATTTAAAATATTTGATTCAGTACATGAATATACACATTGTTTTAACCTTATTACTAAACATAATTTATCAAAAATTTCATAATTTAATTTTGTTCAACTGTTTATTTATTTAAATATTTTTTGGTGAAAATGATTGGATTGTTCTCAAACATTTTAAATTTTCAGAAGTTAATATCTAATTGGTAATCGACAAGTAGCCCAATAAAAAGATGAACGAGTATACAAACAAGAATGAAGTCCTTTAGTAGCCTCAAAAGCGTTGTCAGTCATAAATTTTAAAATTTCAGGGCAGTTCTTGAGGTGAGCAGCATCTATATCATCATGATTGCACAATGGACAATGAGCAGAGTCCATTACGCCTATCCGATGCAGATGCCTTTGTAGATATTCATGTCCAGTTGTCATCAGAAACAAGCGACACCAACAGCTATTGGTAAGGAGTCAGGGATTTTATTGTTCCCATCAAGAAGAGCTTTTCATTGCCTATCCGTAACCGCATCAGCAAAAAGGGAAACTCTGCCTTTTTGATTTACTGATATGTTTCTCTGTTAATTTTATTCCCGAATAATTGCAATATGACATTAAAACTCTTACAAATAAATTTTAACGCTAGCATTATGCCTATATAAACCAAAAGCTTAAGTGTATTTGGAAAGTGTATAATGTGTGTAGTGTATTTAATGTAAATGTGAGTGTATTTGGAAACCATCTGTACGTTTTCATTTGTAATTAATACAAAACCTGAATTCTTCCTTTTAAGGTCAATAATGTATTTAGTTTTTATATACACATTCAGGAATTTTTTCTGATTAAATACAATTTTTACTTCATCTTATAACAACAATTTAAACACTAAAATAGATTTTATTATTATTATTTTCTTTTTGATGCAAACCTGATGAAAACATGTGAAATTTAGTAAACTACTAAATTTCTTAAATTTTTTGTTAAACTTTACCATGTTGATTTTTATAAAAAGTAATATTCTACATGTATTGTCAAGAGTGTATGTTTATCTTACAGAAAAGTTTAGATTTTTCAATATTTTACTAACCAACTAACCAATTTTTGAAAGAAGACATATTTCTGTTTTTTTTTTTTTTTTTTTTTTTACTTTACTCAGTCAAACAAGTCTGAAATTAAGCTTTTCAAATAATTCTGGAGAAACTGGAATAAAAAAATTGGAGAAATCAAGGGATATTTTCTTTGCCAAGCTTCAAAATCAGAAAAAAAAATGTCAGTCAATATTTGAGAAATACTCGAACTGGTTGTTGGGAAATGATTTCTTTTTATACTTTATGAAAGTGAAACGTTGATATATTTGAAAAACATACGAAAAAAAATGTTTGCGGAAATATAGAATTTTAATTTTTCAACAAAATAGTTTGAGATTTAACAACAAATAGCGCAAGTCTTATAAAAAATTACAAATTTAAAAATAAGAAATTAAATTAATCAGCCTTTGTTAAATTTAGTAGAAGTAAATTCAATTAATTCTAACCAAAAATGAATGTCCTGTTAAATGTTAAAACAATATAAGTTTAATCTCAGCAATATGTTGTCTTCCATCTGATATTCTAATTTTTCAATGTATTATTTTCTATTTGGCATTTTTCATTGTATTTTATCTCATTATGTTATATTCTTTGCATATTTTATAAATTATACTATTAACTATATATATATATATATATATATATATATATATATATATATATATATATATATATATATATATATATATATATATATATATATATATATATATATATATATATATATATAT
>JAJQOW010002525.1:0-16388 GCA_037975125.1 Latrodectus hesperus
TAATTAATATAAATTTAAAAAACATTTTTTTTCAACATTTGTATTTCTATGATCAATAAATGTTTAATGTAAAATAGAATAGTTAACTCTTATGAGTTTTGAGCACTTAAAGATTTCTTTGAAATTGAAATAATTTTAATTATGAAAAGAAAAAAATTCTATCACTAGACTGAAATCAAGTAAACGGCAATAAAGTTTTCAATCTGTCTTTTAATGTTTTGTCTATCATGGCGACTAGCCAAGAAACTTCATCTATAGAGACTCATAATTTACCAGTGCCCTAAACCTTGAGATAATTTAGGGTCATTATTTTTGGTTAATATTGGTCTAATGAATAAAAGTAAAAACACAATTTTTATTAACTTTTTGGTCAAAAATTGATACAATTTACAAGAGCCTGCTGAAGAAATCAATAAAAATATTTTTTGTTCATTTAAAACTAAGTTTAGATTTAATGTTTCTGAAATTAAAGAATGTTTCTGAAACTATCAAACACTTTTTATGCAATTCAATGATATGAACCCAAATTAGAGGGAAAATATAATGACTCTTTTTTTAAATTTTTGTTCTTGAACAAGATATCTATCACGGATATAAGCATTTATTATTAGTTATATATATATATATATATACATATATATATATATATATATATATATATATATATATATATATATATATATATATATATATATATATATATATATATATATATATATATATATATATATATATATATATATATATATATATATATATATATATATATATATATATATATATATATATATATATATATATATATATATATATATACTGCTCAAAACAATTAAAGGATATTGCGGTTTTAGGTGGATCTTGTGGTTGGGAAACTTTTCAGCTGATTGATACGTGATCGACAGACGTAGTAGGTTATATGAGAATAAATTACACATATTTGGCAGAAAAAAATTCATTTTATTGCGCATTTGTGTACAAAAGGAAAAAAACACAGTTTGTGCACATGAGAAAAAAGAATAAGAAAAGTCGTTGTCATCAAAGGAAGTCATTTTCAGTAGGGGGTATGGTTTCCACGGACGGCCAGCAACGTTGAACACCTTTGAGGCATGGAGTCAATGAGGCTATTAATCACGAGTTGGGATATTATGTCTCACTCTTCCAGAAGAGCTCTTTCCAGTTCTTGGAGAGTTTGTGGGCGTGGTTGGTGGCCCGCAACTCGTCTTCCTAGAGCGTCAAAAACGTGCTCTATTGGATTCATTTCTGGAGAACACGTTGGCCATTCCATTCGTACGATTCCGTCATTGAAAAGGAAATCCTCCATCAGGTTAGCATGATGTGGCTTATGATGTATATATATATATATATATATATATATATATATATATATATATATATATATATATATATATATATATATATATATATATATATATATATATATATATATATATATATATATATATATATATATATATATATATATATATATATATATATATATATATATATATATAGGTAATAAATATTATTAAATTAAGGAACACAATACTGAAAATACATTATCATAAAATTCTAAACCAAAATATATAATTATTAGAAATCTAGTCAGTGCAAAAGCAGCTAAAGAAATATTTACCAGTATAAATAAGATAAAACATGAAAAACATTAAAACTATTGCAAGAAGATTTTCAGATATTTCTCCTTAGTGCATATCAGGAAAAAGTGATTATTTTGCATACCTGACCATCTCTCTCCTGATGAAGACGTGGTCCCTTTGTTTTCCTCCTATTCTTTGTATTGTATATTTTAGTAATATTCAAATTTTGTCCTTGTAATTTTAATGATTTTCATGTTATATGTTATATATATTGTTGTCTTCTCTTATTTTAATATGCTTATTTTTATATAGATGAGTCGTTTCATTATAAAATAATATATATATAGATTTATTTTCAAGAGAACTCACTAATCACTAATTTACGTTACTCAGTTACTTGTTACTACATTCCATGAATTTTACTTAGCTAGCAAAGCAATTGCCAGGAGAACTACTGATGTTGTCACTCAGGTGTATGAAACTTTGCGCTCATATATATATATATATATATATATATATATATATATATATATATATATATATATATATATATATATATATATATATATATATATATATATATATATATATATATATATATATATATATATATATATATATATATATATATATATATATATATATATATATGGAATAATAACAAAAGGATTTCTGCAATATTCATAGTCTAATAATGTTTAATAAATAGCAACTAATATTTATAATAAAATAATAAAGTAATCCTTCGTGTGTACAGCAGAAATATATTTATTGATATATTAACGCACATTGGTAATAACTATATTTTTATTAAACTACTAAACATTTTATTACATATATAGTAAAAAATGAACTTTATAAGGCTGACCAGGATAAATATTCTTAATTTTCATTATCGGCTAGTGAATGATTAACATCATATTTATTTTCTGAGATATCAAATTTGGGCGCGTAATTCTATCTATATTATAATGTATTTTATTTGATTATAACAGAGGACACTCTATTATTTTTGAGGAAAACAGTTAATATATTCTGAAATTCATTATTCATAATGATAAACAGAATTGTTTTGTATTATATTTATTTATATATCTCTTTACATTAATAATGTTTGATTTTTTACTACACACACTCACACATTTCTTTGATTGCATTTCTTTTATATTAATAATGATGGCATACATGGTGTCAAATCAGTCTTATACAACCACATCAAGGACTTTTAATTATCAAATAGGACTCTTCTGCGTGTGCATTATAGGCTCGTATAATTTGACATCCCTTAAATAATTCAACATTCTTTAGAGAATTCAACATCCCTTAGAGAATTCAATATTCTTTGGAGAATTTGACATGCCTTAGAGGATAGCATAACAGTCTAAAGCTTTTGTAAGAAGTTTTACATCCGCTGAGTAAATTATCTTCTAAGTGGACTTTTCAGAAATAACAGGACATATTCACGTGTCTCAAAAAAGGAAATAGGAACAAATCTCAAGCATTCACCACAAAATGATGTTCATATCGAATGCAGAAACTCAGCATTCACCATCTGGTGTTCTACAGTAGCTGGTATAGAACTTGGAATCTTTCAGTCTAATGAGTGGAGCACCATTGTTTTCCTATATAATTTTATATCCCATCCCAAAATTGAGGCCATGGGGCCTGGTTAATGAGGGAGTCATTCTCACTTTCAGAAGGAAGTGAGATTGAGTCCCAGGCTGGCCAAGGTTTCCGTTGTTTTCGCTAAAGGCTGTCGGGGCACACTAAATCTGGCCGCAATGTCCTCCAGGTGAGGTGATGCATCTGGGGTGGCAGGTCAAGTCTTGGGAATCTTCTGCTTGCTCCCTGCTTCAAAATCACGAAGACTCCATCTGCTTCTATCCAACTGGTAAAGTCCATCTCATGGCTTGGTACAGGGAAGTATGCTGGTGCAACAACAACAACAACAATTATGACGTATTAAATCCCTGACATGAAGTTTAGAGCTACGCGGATTATTTGACAGAATGGCCAGTGTTACTTTTGACGATACAGTATAAAAAAAACGGTGACACTAGTGTACCCAATGATTAACCCGATGATGCCAACTAAGTGGCCCAATACCACTTGTAAAAGTCATAGTGTCGATAAGTAGCACATTTTCGACATCTATGAGCCAGGTACAACGACGTATGCTGGTGGAACAACATAGCATAGCATAGCGAAGTGGCAGGACCCCGGACTTTACCAACTGGTTATCGGGTTATGCCCCACCATCTCCGAGAGCCTTCCGTAACATTTACGGGGGCCCACTTACGACCCAGCCTTTGGTTTATTTAAAATTATAGTCACATTGGTAGGACTTGAAAGCCTACAGACATCCTAGCACAGTAGGTGTCTACATCACAGTTCAGTTACATGATTGAAACTAGTTATAAAAATTAGTGAAAATATTATATTAAGAAAAACGAGGAGTAATTACAGAAAAAGTAATTAAGGAGTTATACAATCTTAAATTAATAATAATTTACATGAATTGACAAAACATTAATGTATCATAATTCTTGAAGTATTAAATATTACTCTAACAAAGTAACTATACTATTATGAACAATATGTTATATATACAAAATTAAATGAAAGTATAATTATATAGAATTATTATGCAAGCTTACATGGCACTAATTACAAGGTTTAAAATTTTTTTTATATACATTTGACTCAATTAACATATGAAGTCATGATGTTATGGAGCACTAATAATTGGTATAAAGTACTCGTGTTCATTATTTCCTTTAAAATTATGCATGAATTGACAAGACATTAATGTTACATATTACTTAAAGCATTAGTTTTAACAGTTAAAATAATTACACTATTATGAACATCATTAGATATAAACAAATATTAAGATAAGGAAATGAAAGCATTATTGTTCATCTGATGAATTTGATGATGAATAAAGTTCATCATCTGCCATTGTTGATGAGTGTACAGGGTCACGGCATAGTGTGAGTCCCTGTTCTATTAAGAATTTGATTATTTGAATTATTTTTTTCGTCTAAAACCGTCCTTTAGACAAAATTTCACAAATTGAAGATCTGTTTGACTATGGTGCCTTTTTATGTGGAGGGACTTTGTAGATGGACATTTCACTATGTAGTGAAGGGCAGTTCCAAAATCACCACATTTGCAGAAGTTCGAATTGGATTTGCCAAATCTTGCGAAGTATTCAGGGAAGGGTCCATGATTCGTTATTAGATAGTTAATAAAAGGGTTTGAGATGAGGAACTCTGTGGAGACTGTTGGAAGTAAATGGTGGGTGAACCTACCATTTTGCGATGTGTCCCATGTTCTTTGCCATCTTCTGATGGTTCTTTTATATAGGAGAAGTTTTAGGAAGGAGCTTGGTTTCGGCAGATTAATGATTGACACTTCCTCATTGGTAGCAGCTTCTTTTGCTTCTTTGTCCGCCAATTCGTTCCCCCAATTGCCCATGTGTGCTTTAATCCAGCTTAATTGGATTCTGCATGGTGTGTTTGTGTAAAGACACTCCTGGATATCACGGATGAGTTGTGATTTGTGCACTGGGTTGAGCAATGATAGGAGAACTGACTGGCTGTCAGTCCATATTGTTGTCGGGGCTAATTTATTGGTAATTACGTGTTTTACCGCTTCCCTGACCGCTAATGCCTCAGCTTGAAACACAGAGTTATAAGTATTTAGTTTAAATTGTTGGGTGAAAACTTTTTGGTCTTTTTGTGTGACCACGAATGCTGCTCCTGTTTCCTCGTCATGTCTTGATCCATCTGTATATAGATTTATGGCTGTTGGTATAAACTTTGGAGTTTTACATAATCTTAGGAATTCTTCAGGAAGGTTGTATACTGTTATGTTTCTAAATCTATGGAAGGGATGGATAGAATCTTTGTGGGCTGGATCTTCAAAATCTTTCGGGTTGTAGTGAGTACCATCTATTTGTATTGATTTTTTAAGCAGCAAGATTTTCGTTTTTAGGGTAGCAGCTTCGATTGTTAATGGTAAGGGTGGAATGCCTGATATAGTATTTAGAGCTATGCTAGAAGTTGTCTTAAATGCTCTTGTTATCAGTAGCAGGAAAAATCGTTGAATATTATTTAATAATTTTTCTTTCCTAGCTGTCATATGATTTGCCCAAGTTGAGCATCCATACATTACTATTTTTTCGATAATGGTTAAATATATTACTTTAGAAATTTTTCCTTTTATACCCCAGTTCTGGCTGATCATTCCACGTAGTCTTTGGGCTATTGGTATTATTTTTGTTTTGATGTAGCGAAGATGTGGTAGGAAAGAAAGCTTTGAATCTAGATGAATTCCTAAGTAAACCAAGCATTTTGTATGCCTTAGACTCTCATTATTTAAGGTAATTTTTGGATTGGATTTTAGACTTTTATTTTTCTTACCAAGAATCATTACTGTTGATTTTGCTGTTGAAATTGTTAACTTTAGATCTTTGCAGGAATTTGAGAATTGGAATAAAGATTTGTTACAATTATGTTTTAGTTCTGCTTTTGTTGCACCTCCAACTACTAGCATTGTATCATCAGCAAATGCTATAATCTCTGTGTGTTCTGGCCAAGGAGCGGATAAGAGTGAATTGAAATATATGTTCCACAATATAGGCCCTCCTACGGAGCCCTGTGGGCAGCCTCTATTATGTTCCATTTGTACTAAGCCAGAGTCACCTATGGCTATTAATTCTCTATCTCTTAAGAAGCTAAAAATGCACTGGGATACATTTTTCGGGGCGTTACATTTTGTAAGTGCTAATTTTAGACCTGGCCACCACAGAGAGTCGAATGCTTTCTGGATGTCCAAGCTAATGAGAGCTGTATATCTGTTGTTTTCCTTATTTTTATTTATGCAATCCATTACTGCAGATAGAGCATGGTCTGTTGATCTTTGTGCTCTGAAGCCATATTGGCTGTTATGTAAAAAATTATTTTTGAATAAGGCATGCTTCAGGCGGTCTATTATGAGTCTTTCCAGAACTTTCCCAAATGAAGGCAGAAGACATATTGGGCGGTAGGAAGTGGCCAACTTTGGGTCTTTTTGCTTTTTACTGAAGAAGATCACTTGACCTTTCTTAAATGCTTTTGGGAAGTAATTTAATTGTAGACATTTATTAAAATAGTTAAGCAAGAATTTGCTATTGGCTCTATGGACCAGCTTAACTATTATGTTGTCTAATCCATCGATACCAGGGGCCTTAGAATTTTTAAGGTTTTTAATTATTAAACTAACTTCTCCTTGTGTGAAAAGTGGATCATTTGGACTTGAAAGGATTAGTGGAGTTGACCTAACTGTTGTATGGTATTGAGTGTCCTCTTCTTGGTTATCTCTGGGAAAATTAGCTTCCATGAGCTCTTTTAAGATTGATTTTATATCTTCATTTGTTGAGTTTTGGAGTGCGACAAACTGAGTCGGAGAAAATACTTTGCCAGTTGCTATTTTTTGCAATATGCCGAATTCTTTGTTATTGTTTGTACAAAATTTTGCCCAACTAGTTAATTTTGCTTTCAAAATTGCTCTTTTATAAGTTGCTTGTTGATGTTTAAATTTTTGTAACCATGAAATTTTTTCTGTTTCTGAAGTAGATGCTTTAAGTCTTCTTCTAAGTGCCCTTGTTTTGCTCTTTAATTCCTTTAGTTCTGGTGTCCACCAGTGTATGTCAACTTTTTTGTTTGCAGTTCTTTGCTTAAATGTTGCTTCTGCTGCTCTATGAACATTATTTAAAAATGTGTTGGTGAATTCATCCAAGTTTCCTACGCTTTTAATTTTAATCATTTGTTTATTTAAAGATTTTAGGATTGGTTTTACAGATTTTAGAAATTTTCTCTGATTATTTAACGTTTTAAATCTTTTATTAAAGGTTGTAATTATTGGTTCAGCTATGACACATGTTATGTAGTTATGGTCTGAACATGTTTCCTCGTCGCACACTGTCCAGTCCTGAATCACTTGGAGCAGAGAGTCTGTGCATAGGGTTAAATCCGGCCAGCCAATACCCATTGGTCCAGTAAAAGTTGGGGGGCTAGGAGAAGTATTTAGCAGATTTAGGGAATTGCAGCTTAAAAATTCTTCTAAAATCAAACCACGGCGATTGTTTGAACGGTATCCCCAAAGCAAATTTTGAGAATTAAAATCTCCACAAACTAAAATTCGTGCTGATCTGTATTGAAGTAATAAATTTCTCAGGATTCCAAGAATTAATGTTAGATCTTCACCTGGAGAGGCATATAAAGAAATTAATATTAAGGACGTGGCTTGAGAGTCTATTTGTATTGCAATTAAGTCTTTATGAGAATGAATGATTATTGGATTAATGTTTGCTTTGGATATTATTGCTGCACGGGGAGCTTCATCTGTTGAATAATATTTTCTCCAAGACAAAGGTAAACCTTTAATTTGATTTTGCTGTAGATATGGTTCCTGTATGCAAGCGATGTCTTGTTTATTACTATTGAAATGATGTATGAATTGTGCTAATGCTGATCGACTTCTTTGTAAATTAATTTGAAGAATACCAATTTCTGGATTGTGAATTTCGTTGATGAAAGGTGGAAGATTAATTGAAGTGGTCATTTTTATATTATTGATAGTTTAAAATTTTTTTTTGTTTAAGAAATTTCTTATTGTTGCACAATTTGGGTCATAGGTTGCATGATTGGTAGAATAGTTTTTCCCATTTTTGTTTTCTTGATGGCAATTAATACAAAACATTACTTCTTCTTTGCATTGATTTGTGGTGTGCTCTCCTGCACATCTTCCACAGAATGTGGCATTTTTACAGTCCCTGGCAATGTGGTTCAGGCCCTGACAATTGTAGCAGCGTTTAATAGTGGAAAATTGATCTATTCTAAATCTTTTGAATCCAAGATATATTGTTTTATTATCTAATAGTTTGTAGCCAAGGGATCGAGGGAGTTCAAAGATCCAATTCCATCTATTCTGGTTACTTAGCGTTTTCCTTGTCTGGATTATTTTAAGTGGGGATGTTGAGTTATTTAGATTGAGGTCTTCATTGATTGCTTCTGTTATTGTTTTTTCTGATATGGCTTCTGGAACATTTAATAGAATAAGTCTTAATTTTGGTGGAATTTTATGGTTTGCTTCTAAATTTTCTTTGGCCAATAATTCTTTGATAGTTGTTGAATCCTGATGTGTTTTACATTGTATTTCTATAAAGTTATGCCTATAAATAACTTTTTTAGGGCGTATATTTGTATCAATTGATTGAAGTTTTTGGTGGATATCTGTTTCGGGGGATTTCTTTACAATGATTGTTGGGGGTTTTTGCAGGATTTCGCTGTATAGTGGAGGTGCGGTTGATGAATCGTCTAATGGGTTTGAGAGTTGAGGAGTTGATAAGTTTGTTTTGATTTCTGTAAGTTTATTGGAGTTTATGTTAATCATTTTTAATATTTTTGCTGAGGATTCAAGGTGAGCATTTTGTAGTTCTGATAGGTTCTCTAGTTTTTTATTTAAAATTTCTTGACAGTGTTTAAGTTGTTGAGTTTCACTTGACAGTTGGTTTTGTAAGGTAAGATTTGGGGTTGGGTTAAAAAGTTTAAGTTTTTTGAGCAACTTGTGGGCTTCGGTTCTTTCATTTTGTGGTAGGAAACATTTTCTTCCTTTACCTGATTTAGAGTCAATTATAGTCTGAAGGGAAGAAAGAATTTTGAGGTACGATGGGTGACCATTTTCTGAGAGAATCATTGTTGCTCTTGGAATTAATACTTTTGAATGTTTATCAATGGAGCTGTTAGAATCTGCTACGAATATGGAGCCAACTGATAGATTTCCTTGTTCCAGGTTGGTTAAATTAGACGTGGATTTTGATAATCTTAGGGTTGATACATGAGAATTAGCTCCTGATTCCATCTTTTTGTCGTGTTTATTGTTATATAGGTAAAAATGAGGAATTTTGTGGTTTTCTCTCTACAGTGATGAAGCAGAAGTGACCCAGATGCCATCACCATCACGTCCCGCACAAAAATCCGCGCATTCGATGCACTAATCGAAAAGCAGATCCTTGACAAAAAAAATAATAAATAAATAAAAAAAATAAAATAAAATAAAATAAAAATCCTTGGAATAATGTGAAAAATATACAAGTCCTGTAGGTAATAAAACCTTAAAAGCTTTTATTAAGAACACGAAAAATTTAAGCCCTATATTACAGACACTGAAAAACTTATAATAATAATAATAATAATTAAAAAATAATAGTAATTTAAAAAAAATAAAAAAAAATAAAATAAAAATGAAAATAAAATAAATTTAAATAAATAAATAAAAACAGAATTTGATAGGGGGAATTGGAACTTTAACACTAAAAAGTTGTAGGTAGTGGAAAAGATTTAGGTAGTGGAATTGAAAATAAAATAAAACAAACAAATAAAATTTAAAAAAAAAATTATAATAAAAAAAATAATAATAAAAAGGGGAAAAAAAGTTAATAAGATATTAATAAAATTATATTTTTAAGTAGGCTCGTTAGAAGCACATTAAAAAATTAAGAGCTTAGAAAGTGGTCCCAAGTCGCTACGACAATTAGGAGCCGAAATATCGCTAATTAATATTAAATTAATTTGATTAATTAGGCGCAGTGAATTTGGTGTCCAAAGGGTTAAGTTGAAGCTGAACAGGGGGACATGGCGCGAAACTAAATTTGGGACTTAGAAGAAAAACGTTATCAATGGTTATACATAGGGGAGGAATGAAGAAGCATAGGGAGAAAATTGAGAAGAAAAACAAATTTTTATATCACAAATTAATCCAAAACTCATTAATTATTGATTATTTTTTAAAAAACAAGACATACTTTAAATCACAAGGATCTGCTCCGAATAAAAATAAAAAGATTGGAGTGGATTGATCAAAATTTCAAAAGTTTTGGTTGTATTAAAATAAAGTTGACAATCAGAATACTTGAAAATACACAAAATTTAATCAACAAATACAAAGTTTAAAAAAGTATAGAAAATTGACTATTGCACTTAGAATTTTAATTCATACATTTTTAAAGACATTATAGTATCCACTCCAGTTGAAAAATTATTTGAAGTAGATAGGACAATCAGGGCCGAAGTTATTAATTAGTAATTAAAAAGCTAGAGAAAATTTTCAGAGAAATTGTTAAAAAAACACGGAATTTTTAAATTTATTAAAATTATCATAACTTCGGACCCGCTTATCACATTTACACAAACCATGCATCAAAATGCGCAGAATCATCGTGCGGAACGAAACAAAATGACACCTGGGCACTTACCTAATTGATTAGCCACTCATGATGTTGTAAAGGTGCAGCATGTAGGGAAAAAGTCTTGAGATAAACAGAAGTTCTGGATTTTAATTGTCGAATAATGAAGATAAATATAATCCAAAATGCACAAAAATTTACATAAAGGTGGTTCAAAGGGTTGTTGACAGGCCTGTAGTTGAAATTTAATGTAATAATAAATTGCCGCCGAGATTATGTGGTTTTAGCACAAGTCACTGCCTTCCGTTGCTGGGGGCAAGGTGTTGGTTACTATGGGCTACTTTGTTAGGGTGGCGAGAACGCCATGTTGGAAAATTTTTTAAATATTTTCAAAAATGGTTATAACTCCGTTGTTTTTGAAGATATTGAAACCAAATTTTATCACAAGATGGATTAAGCCTTTGTACACACACAAGTGTAAAAATTCGGTTTAAATCGGTGTTTAAACACTATTTTGAATGGGAGTTGAAAGAGCGTAGGGAGAAGACGTCCTTCTTCCTCGCGGGGGCGGATCCTCTCGGTGGAACAACAACAGGAACTTCAAAATAGTGGCACAATTTCCTCTTTTAGACACATCTCCATTCCACTTGCAGAATTCTGTTGACTGAACATGTGTCTGCTGGCTCCGATAAGAATGCTTATCACCTAGTTGCATTTCACATAATAAAAGGCCCTGTACTTTTACAAGGTGGCTACTAGCCACACGACATACCCATCTCTAGTTTGATCGCCAGTAATTTAAATGTCATTGAATCATCGAAAGAAGATAAAACACAAATATTGGCCTTATAATGTCAGAAACTTAAAGATAATTTCTGACATCTTAATACCAGTAGTTTTTTTCTACATTCGAGAGCTCCGATATAATATCTTTCAACAAATTAACACAACAGCACATGCTGCGCATTTTATTTTAACCTTCATCGATACAGAAGGAATTGGACTTTTATCCTGACTTTTATGGCCTTTAAATCTTATTCCAATTAAAAAGTATCTGGTCATGCGTAGCCTCTATATGATTATTATGGTTGATAAAATTTGAAATAGACAAGAAGCAACTTGGGATGAATTACTCATTTTTTAATAATCCAGCCACTTTTTCTTCCTATCTAGACCCGCAAAGATATTTTAAGCTACTTGGAAAACTACTTCAACTAATCTTTTAGACTTTAAGCCATCAAACTGCTTATAAATTTGCTTATTTTTTTTCATGTTTTTCTAATTAATACACTTTTATATATTTGATTTCCTTCATATATTGAAACTTTAATGTATATAATTATAAAGTTTTTTATACAATTTAAGAGATTGCAAACGTAAATTAATTTGAAAGATAGGAATACTAATAGTAATAAAAAGGTTATGTTTAATTACTTAATAATATCATTACTATGTTACATATTTTTGTTAGGCATAAAGTATGGTTGGTTCATGCTTTGGATTGAAACGTTGATTGCGTAATTAAATGTACATTTCAACTTTAATATCTCTTATCAAAAAAAGTGGTAATCACTTAAAATAACTCTTTGTTGATGCTGAATGCTTAAAAAATTCATTTATATATAGTATATAAAATAATTGGCTTTTAGATCAAATAAATAAAAAACTGATTTTCCGAATACATTGCAAATAACTTACTGTGTGTTTATTTTATGCAGAATGGGATTCACTTGGCGATATATATTTTGTATTGAATTATTGCATATAACTACCATAATATCCTTAACTACCATAATATCCTGTAATGATTATATGTATTTATCACATAAATGCTTAAATTGACTCTCATATTTGTAACTATATTGAATAATACTAAGTTTAATATTGAAATAATTAAAAAAGATGAAACGCACACAAAGAATATGAAATATTTTAAATAATATTTAATTCCATTTAATTGTTTGGAAATTTTAACAGCATGATTTCAAAACATAATTCCAAATAATTTTACATAAAAGAAATTTTTACATTTTGTTCAGTACTTAGTATTTAACTTACAATTACATCTTTTACTGGTTCTATGGCATAATATTTTTACAAACATTAATTATAAATAAATATATTTCACATTAGCTTTCTAAATAAAAATTTTGTTATAATTGTAAAAATACATTAAACTAAAGTTATTGTCCAATACTTTACATCGTGAACATGACTCTATAAAAATAAAGTAATTTACTATGTTTTAGAGTTTTCAAGTTTTTATGCGAAGAATTTTCAAAGTTTATTAATAGGTGAAAAGCTTTTATTGACACAAACGATAGCCCCTCAATAGCTGCCTCAACTACATACGTTTTGCAGTGTTTTTTATCCCTATAAAATCGCAGCCAATTTTTAACATTCCAAAATTTAGGCATCTTTCTGTGACGTCTAACGACCTAGTTTAACCCCGTATACTGGACAACCTAATAGCAGACGCCCGCTGTAAAGCATTTAACTAACTAAAAAACTGACTTTCTGAATTCATTCCAAATAATTTACCAGGAGTTCATGTTAAGCCTCATGTATGTTGTCTTCCAAAAGGACATGTTATATATAACAGAGACAAATAGAATATGTCATAGATAGCCTGGAAAACTCCCAAGCATGTTAGGGATTAGTGTGTGCATGATTAAGGCATCATGTGCATGATTAGGGCATCATCGCAACATCCCTTTGCTGTTCCTCAAAAGTAGCTGGAATCGAAGCCTGAAACTTATGCTCCATAGAATTGAACCGTACCCATCGTTAGGCCAAGGTAAGTCCTTAACCACCTAATTGGAAGTCTTATGTCATTAGATATTATCGGTGGTGATGTGTAGTGATTATAGCTGCATTGTTTTCTGGGCTTTTGCAGACATTGCTAACTCATAATAATCTATTATTACGGAATACCTGCGTTGCGGAAGATCTGAAAAATGCTCTAGGCTTTCATGTAACCCTTTCTCTGTTGAAAAATGTTCACGTGACAGGTTTTGGATGCTAAGTTTTTATCTCAGTTTTCTAAATATGACTTTAGAATAACAACCACGTACAGGATTCTAAACTCAACCACCGTCTGAATTTGTCTATTCCTCTATATGCTATAGTAAGAAATCTTAAAGGCTATAAATATATAAACGTTTTGATATTGTATTCTTCAGTTCTTAGTAAGATTATTTGTTTTAAATGTATAACTTTAATACTAAAAGTTTCATGGTTGATTAGCGAAACATTTCTGAAGGAATTTGTCATATAGAAAAAAGCAATGCTATATTTAAAATTATAAAATAATATTTAATCAATTTACTGCATAATATGCCACCCGACCTGTCTAGTGGTCAGCGTGTCTGACTGCGGATAGGGAGGTCCTGGGTTCAAATCCCGGTTCGGGCATGGATGTACTTTCTCCCTCTATCTATCCTGTCTTTGTCCTTTCCTTGTATGAATGTGGAGTGAATGGTTGCCTATCCTATAAATGGGTACCTATGGCATGTGTGTACTGAAGAAGTCGGACTCTACACCAAAATTTGGTTCAGTTGGAAAAGTGGAGCAGCACACTTCATATTATCAGCATAGCTGGCACATTACAACAACAATAACTGCATAATATATATAAAAACAAGAACTGTTCTTTTGAAATAATTATTATTACACTAATAATGATTTCTTCACTAAATTCCCAAGGTATATTATTTATCTCCACTTTTTCAAAATTAAAACATTTTTTAATGATAATATGCACATCAGTGATATCAATTTAAACATTCTAAAGACTTTTTGTAAATTGTGTAAATATTTTTCAAATTTTAAAATATTTAAAGTCACACAGATTTTAATTGTTTCAATCAGTTGATCAGATAACAAGAAGATTATAGCTCCTTAGATACCTTAGATAACAGAAATACTTTTCTAGACACAAAATGTCAACTTTGAATCTAAATATTTAAAGTAAAAACTATCAAATTAAATAAATTATTTTTTTAATAAATAAAATATTTTTTATGATATTTTTCTTCTAATAATTTCAAAATTTTCAAAACTCTTTTTAATTTTCCAAAATGTAGAAAAATAAAAAATTCTAACAAGGTTTATAAAGCCATAAAAATATGGTAAATATAAATTACTTAAAAAATGTATTCTTGTTTTAAAAATCATAAAATATGAAAAAAATAGTTTAGAGTTTTAAAACAACATAAACGATTCCTTATTTTATTTAAATTTTATAATGTTCAAATTATTTTAGTCTTTATTTATATTTCCGAATTTCCTACGGCATGATAAAAATTCTATTTATGCTATCTTTAATATAATTTTTATCAATGTTTGAAAAAATATATATTTAAAATAGCCTGAGTAAACATTTTATGCAAAGTTGTCAATACTAGGAATAAAAAATGAAATAATTAAATTTTGGCTGTGAAAACTTTTTAAAAGGTAAGGATTATTTTTCTAGTCTCGCAACAAGAAATTATACTTTTGTCTTTAATATTTGTAATGATTACATTTCAAATAAACAAACCTTCGTGCCATGATGTAAATGAGAAAGTTGCATCTTTTTTATTTTCAAATCCAGACGTTTACATCTTAGATCAATGTGGTAGCCAAAGTAACAACGATTACATAGATCAATACGGTTGCTATAAATAAAATTGCTGATGCAAATGTCAAGCTTCTTTTATAAACTTAGCATTTATATATTTTGAAGCACTTTAAAATATCACTTGATAAAGTTTACAATACCTCCTCAAACAAGTGCAGAGAAATTTAGTTTCATGTTAAATAAAAAGTGCAACTGTCATGCATACAGAAAATATATATATGTATATGTGTGTGTGTTCGTTCAATATTCTGAAAGTTTAAAACTGAAGATAGAAAAGATAATTTCGGAAACTGATTTTAAGACGAAAATTGAAGGAAATAATAAATTTTTACTTTTAACACAAATATTCTCAAAATTTGTATTATTTACTCTATTTAAAATTTTTAATTGCAACTAAACTTGAAACAATATGGCAGGAAAATAACATTTATTTATATTTTGAAGAAAGAAACATTCTTGTCTAAATAGCATAGAATTTTAAGTTTTTCCTTATCCATGAATGTTTTTGAAAATGGTTACTGAAAAGGGTTTTCTTACTATTAGCGCTCAACCAACTAGTCAATTATAGGCATAAATTTAGCTTAATGTTATTTTCTTTTATCCTATTTATATAATTTAAAATGAAACAACTTTTTGCGGAAACTTAATAATATGAATTATAGCAAAATATATTCCTTATTACTTATTACTTACCTATGTTATGAATTAATGTGATTAATATACTTCACTGATTTTAATTTTTTTAATTACTTTGCTTATATATTTTTATGTAAATTCTAACCGTACTTTTTTCTAACCGTAATAGAATTTTTGAAATAGATGAAGTAGAATTTTCAAATAATATTTGTGATATAAATTAACATCAATAAAATTACTCAATTTCTAGAAAATACCCAAAAAGCATTTTGCCCAAAATTATATTTATTACCTTTATGCG
>JAJQOW010002526.1:0-16334 GCA_037975125.1 Latrodectus hesperus
GCATTATCCTTTTCAGGACGCCTTTGTTTAAGACGCGCGTTCAGGACGAAGCTCAAGTGAAAGGAATGATCTTACAGGACGGTGGTTTTTCTCCGCTAGGCCTAACTTTAGAAAAAATTCGTAAATAATAAAGTTAAAGTCCTATCGCCGTGATTTTTGGTAGCATTTTAGATTATCACATAATCTATCTTATAACTTAAAACTAGACTTTAAAAATGTTTTTCCTTCAATTTATAGTAAAATATATATATAAAAAAAGTTGCTTACTCTGAGAAATAATTTTCGACAGTGCAATTCTAGTTTTTCCAAAATTATAATTGACAAAACACTTCAACATATTTGCAAATTAATAAAAACTATACAAGGGCTATTTACAAGAAAAAATAACAAAATTTAAAATGAAGACTGAGTGTGGAAAATCTCAAATCACGGAGAAACGCTAAGTCCGACATTGCATGATTTGCAAGTATAAAATGTTTGTTGTGTTTTCTTTTCTTTCATCACGGTTTGTGAGCAAACAATGCCCTTTCTGCGACTTTTTTCTTCCTTTTTGTTCAAATTAAGGGTACGAAAATGTCTACCAGATAATCCTCGCCATAATAATCTGGTGTCGAGAATTTTCAAAATAACAAGAAAAGTTAGCAAATAAAACCGAAAGCAGTAAAAACTGTAACGAAACTGACGCTTAAACCCTAAAAACTTCCAATAGTGGCGAAAATAAAATAAAAAAGTGTTCTGCGAGCTATCAGAAGCGAGAATGCTTAAATCACGTGGATAGTTGAAGAGCCGAGCTGTATTTGTTTACATTGAGAAACAAAACTCTCTCCCCACCCACAGCTGCTAATCAAAATACCAAAAAAAGCAAGAATACGAAAAAAATTAAGGTCAGAACACTAAAACTACGTTCAGTTTAAACGTGATGGACACATAGTGCCATCTAGTGATTATCCATCTAGCGATTACATATATGCACCACCCGGCTCTCACTTTCGTCCGTGCGAAATGCATATATGCACCGCCCGTCGCGAAGAGGTTATTGTTTCAAATCTCACAGTCTTTTTACGGATTTATTCTCTCTATGAAGATTTGAAACTCATAAATGTAACTTATATTTAACAAAATAGGCATAACTCAAGATGCGAGATGCATCTTTTTCTTTCTGAAGTAATTATTTGTTTAAAAAAACACATTGGTCGCTGATATATAACTTAATTTGTCACTGAAATGCAAACTCCAAAAATGAAGAACGAGTGAAATAAGAAATTATCCATTTTTTTTTTCCTCAAGGGGATGAGTTAAATCTTGAATTCTTAATCAATCCTTTTCCATTACCTTGGGAAAAAAGACTTGCCTCATAAAATCCAAAGTGTGATGTATCTCTATTTGAAGAAGAAGCTATGGTTAATGTGACAAGGTATAATTGCTTATAAAATTAAAGACATATCACTTGGAAATATATCAAAAAATGCAATCGAGATGCTTAGTCCTTCCACTTGGATTATTTTAGTTTCTACGGAGAGACTTATTATTTCTACAAAACAATAAAACGAATTTTTCATGAATTTAATGACACATTTTTTTAGAAGGAAAATGTCGTTGCTACATTAATAAATGAAATAGAATATTCTTTTCCTACTATATAAACTGACTTTCACTTAAGAACATTGATACGAATTAGGCATTTGAATAGAAATGCAGCTATAGCATCTCATAATAAAGCTAAAAAAAAGTGGTTCAATACTAAACAAATCATGACAAAATGAAGCTAATAGGTATATATATTTTTATATTCGTTATATAATTTTAAGTTAAATAGAACATTAATAATAATTTTTGAGGCTTCGTTATATAATAATTGATATTTTGTATAATTGATTTTATTGAATAATAATATATTGATATGATAATTTAGTTTTAGGTCATATTCTTAAGGTCACCAACATCTATGTTAAACTAATTAGAATTTTAAGCTTTTATTTCAGATTTCTTCTTAACATTAAAACAAGGAATGACAAGCTCATGAACCGATATCCAGTGACGGATTTCATTTCGCAAAAATGAATTTAATTTCCAGTGTTCAATTAAAAGAATTTATTGAGGAAAATAAGGCCTTAAAGGGAAGTAAACCCCTTCCAGGTAAAGGTTCTTTAAATTATGATGTCATCAGGGTTGGAAGGCGTCTTCAAAATTCCGATTTACGTTAGCAGAAAAAATCACCAAATTATTCTTCCTGCAAAAAGTAAGCTAACTTACTTAATTATGGAACATTTCCACAAAAAATATTTTCCTATTGGACTACAATACAACCTCTCTTGTATTACACAAGAGAAAAACTTTGGGCTATAAATGGCAGAAACATGGTAAGGAAAATTGTACAAATAACAAGGCTATGGTAGTAGAGCAATTAATGAGAAATCCTCCTCAGGAGAAAGTTACTGTAAGTCCTTCATTTACAAATATTGGTGAATATTTTGCAGGAACATTTATTATTAGGTATAGAAATCAAAGAAAGGGCACACTTCATAAGGTTTATGTTGCTATTATTGTCAATATGGTCATTAAAACTATTAACATTGAGATAGTTTGAGACTTAACGTCGCAGGCATTTATTGCAGCTTTGAAATTATTTACCCAACGTGGCAAATGTAGGACTTTGTTCTCCGACAGTGGAAAAAATGTGTGGGTACCCAATCAGAACATAAGCGATTGTATAGATTAATAAACCATCTGGATGAGGTTCTAAGTAAGTTCCTAACCTCTGAACAAATTAAATGGTTCTTCATCCAGCCTGACTGCAAATTTTGGTGGACTCTGGGAGGGAGACAGGATTTAAGCATTTTAACCATTTATTTATGGGTGCAAGAAAGGCCAATATAAACTACGAAGAATTTCTTACTATAGTTACTGAAATAGAAGGAACCCTAAATTCAAGACCTTTGACTCCAGTGTCGTCATATGTCAATGACATAGAGGCCTTGACCTTGAGAAATGACCTGGATTTAAGAAATGACCTTGAGAAATGACCTGGATGACCTGCTTCACAGCCTAAAACGCTTATTTCTACATTAAGAAGTATCTAACGAAGTAAGTTAAAAATAGCTTTTTTACTTTTATCGATTCCTATATTTTAGTGTATTTTTAAATAACTTATTTTTATTCCAAAGAAGTTATAGCAGAAATAAGGTTTAAAAACTGAATAAAGTTTTTCAAGTGTAGAAAACCAACCATGTTTAAATGAATTTTTACTTTAAAAAATTACATTTGAAATTATTTTAAATTAACGTTAAAAGGTACATATTGCTTTTATTTATAAAATGTGCGTGATAGCAGAAAGTAATTTTTTTAGATCATTAAATTTTCCAGTTATTTTTAGGCTTAAAAAATGCAATCATTGGAAATAAAATGAAAATTGCTGGAAGAATATTTATTATACTGTAAAATAATTTTCTTAAATAAAAACCATTTCCCTGTCTTTCAATTCAAAATATTTTATAATTTTATCAAACAAAGACTTGTGTATTTATCTCGTGATCTGAACAAGATAAGGATTAATTATTAGGATTTGATTCAAATTTATAAAATTTATTTTTAGGATAATCTTAATTCTAAGATTTAATGTTTAGTTAAAATACTTCTTACTGTTAAATTAAAAATCTGATTTTTTTATTGATTATCAAATTTTAAATTTATAAATCAAGATTTTGCTACTTATCAAGAAAAAAAAAAACTATATCACCCAATTATTTTAATGTATGCTAAACTAATATTTCAAATGAAGAGCTATTAAAATGTATACTTGAAAATTAATTTTTATATTTTGTAGTTTACTGGAAGATATGTTATTTCCTAAACCAGATTTGGAATTCTTACTTTCCTGGAGAATCTTATAGAATTACATTTTCAATTAGTTGTCTACTAAAGGTTCTAGAAATTGAAGTATTGATTCACACACACACATGGTAAGAATTTTTTTATTCTAATGAAAAAAGATGTTTAAAATTATGTAAAATGATTTAGTATGAATTGTTTACTTCTTCAGTGATTTAGCATTTTGAATATTCTATGAATGTGATTTTCTATAAGATTTTGTGTTCATTTAATTTGTAAACAAAATTTCCTATTTCCATACTACTTGTCATGCTTGATATTCTAAATTATTATTTTGTTTAATAGCCTTTTTTTTACAATAAAAACCCCATCTGATCCTAATATCTTTGAAACAAATTATTTTTAATAACACTTTATAAATCAAAGCAAATAATATAAGAATGCTCATTTTCATGAAAAAAATCATAAATTATAATAGCAAAGGAAAATTTTAATACATCGATTTCATTTCTACTAAAGTTATTTTTAAATCAATATAGTTAAAAACTTTTTCTATGAGAAAAATTTAGTTTATTGTAAAAAATGAAATTAGTAATTAACTGAAGTAATATAGTTTTCCTTAGTATAGTGCAATAAAATAAACTTTATTAATATATATATAAGTAAGTTTAAAAAAAAACTTTGATATATTTCTTAATTTTATTTACAATATATTATTTTTTGTCAGACTTAAAACTAAGAAATATTTGTTTGAAAATTAAGACCTAAAAGTATTAAAAATATATTAGTCTCTTGAAATCACAGGTAAATATTTTATTTCTGAAATTCAAACCTTTTGCTTTTATATGTATACCCTAAAAGGAAGTTAAGAAGCATGCTCTCAGTGAAATTAAAAATAAAATGCATACATAAACAGAGCAACGAACAAAGTTTCTGGAATGAATATTATATATGTATTTCCATTCAAATTTTGTTGATTTATTTGATTTAATAAATGATGCTTTGATTTAGTTTTTTAAACAGAAATATCAATATTATTCTGTTTTTCATTGTATTCTTTTAAAGTTATTTTGTAGTAATTCACTTTTCTACAGACATCAAGGACTTTACAGGCAAAAATAAAGTGAATGGAATCTACGTTTCACACAATAACCTGATTTTTAGTTCTATTAAATATCTGTTTCTTTATTGATCTAATTTGAATATTATTAAAAAAGATGTACGCATTTCTCATCACAGTTAATCTCAATAATTTATTATTAAATGTTGATTGGAAATTCATTTTTTTATAGTAAGTTCTTCATATGCTATTCTGCTGTCCATAAAAAATTGCTTATGATGGGCTGAACCTAGTTTGAAATAAATTGAAAAAATTATTTGTTTTATAAATAGTTAGCTTTTTATATTTATAATATTTTAAATATTTTTATTATATTATGCTTTAACTAATTTGGTTGATATAGTTGAATTAAAAGTATTTTAAGAGATAAAAAAGTACCTCATCTATAAATTCTAAATTTTGTTTTCCTTTTAAGTTAGAGGAGAATGACAAATTTATATACCTGAGGATGAGATTAAATTTAAAATAAGTAAATTATATATATATATATATATATATATATATATATATATATATATATATATATATATATATATATATATATATATATATATATATATATACACAAATGCATAAAAAATATTATATTAATTAAAAAACTAAGTTTTCATATACTATAGAAAGCATTCAGTAGATAATAAGCCTCATCTAAAATACATCCACGAGAGCTACCTTGTACAGAGTAGTGCGTATGAATGCATCCAAATTTCGTCCATGAATCGTCCAATGCCGACATCTTGTAGACGTATAATGGGTGGATATTTGATGTGCCATGGATCTAAGCTGGACTAAAATGAGACATCTGCTGGATTAGGGTACATCCGCCTGATGATGTTATATCGACGTCTACTGGATGAAATTGTGTTGTATGGGATAACTACAATTGTTGAATCAAATATCAACGATGTACCCATCAATCGTTTATCAAGGTGGAAACGAGTTGAAAAACTGACTCAGATTATTTGGAATTAATGGAGCTTGAAATATCTGAGTAGTTTTCAAAATCGCAATGAATGGAAATTTTTAAAAATGAATGTCAGCCATTGTGTATGTTAGTAGTAATAAAGGAGCCTCATCTACCCAAATGCAATTGGCTTCGTGAAAGAATAGAAAGAGTTTTTCGCGTTCCTGGCAATTGTGACAGAGGGGTCAATATACGTTCTGATCATGGGATTTTAAAAAGACTCATTACAAAACAGTGCATTTATCCTGTAAATACTTATTAGAATTATTGTACTGTTATAGAATTGTAGAGTCTCTGAATTATTAGTTATCATTAATATTTTCTGTATTATGCAAATGCGTTAATATAATTGTTCTTACCATTTAGTACTTTGAACCTGCGTATTAATTATGAATATCATTTGATGAAATTATGTAATGTTTATTATTATGTTTTAATATTACTTAAGAATTATGTAAGTCATATTATTTGCTATTGTGTGTTTGATTGGTTGTTGAACGTTAACCATTTCACGGGGGCCGGGATGTTGCCACCTTGAAAAACTGTAAAACTGTTCGTTAGACGATAAAGTTCGCCTATTATGGCAACCTCCTACGTTCTTGTTTCACTCTTTGAAAATTTTGATTCGGAATTGAAAGTGTAGCGGTATAGTCCGTTCTGCGTCTAGCAATAGAGCTAAAAAATGTTTGTTTTTGTCTTATCTTCATCTAAATTAACCAAACAATTAGTGACTGCATAACATGGTTCGTAGCATAAAGCATCAATGATTCTGAGTTTTAATCTTCATACACATGATGAGGTAATTTCAAATTTTACGTTTTTCTAAATGAAAGCGATTGATACTAGCGAAAAATCTTGGATTTTTTCCAAAGACTATCGAAGTTTTCGATTTCAAGAAAGAATCCATATAATTACGTGTATCGAAATATAAGCTATCGAATTCAATTACAGCCACTATTGAACAATGGGAATTAGGTGTATTTTCTGCATAGAGTTCTAAAAAATTGAACGCTTTTGAAATCGCTAGATTTTCTCTTTTGCGAAACATGAATATGGTCCAGAGTCGACGAAAGCAAAAAAAAAAATGTTGCGGTATAAGTATGATATATTCCCCCAAAGAAATTTCTCGCCAAATCAGGCTTCCTTTGTTTTTGGTTGTTATAGTATGGCCGGGTTGATTCATGCAAAAAAATATAAAATGGCTTTTGGTGTTGCCATTTTGTTATTTTGTTGCTTTTTTGATTTTTTTATGCCAGGTTTGGTTTTTTTCGTGTTTTATGTGTTTTTTAAAGTGGACTTCCAAAAATATGCGTTCAGCTTGGCGACAAAAATGTCACAAAGGTCGCCAATTGGAGGAATATATCCTACTAGTTCTAGTTCTGCTGTTGCCGCACTAATATACTTCTCCGTATCTAGCTCAGAGTTGTTCTCTACCATTTGGGTAAAAGCGTGGAAATACGAGAATCATCTCCAGTCGTCACAATACATAATGTTGGCAATAGTTTT
Source organism: Latrodectus hesperus (assembly GCA_037975125.1). NCBI lineage: Eukaryota > Metazoa > Arthropoda > Arachnida > Araneae > Theridiidae > Latrodectus > Latrodectus hesperus. The sequence continues at coordinate 7,419 of JAJQOW010002526.1, forward strand.
TTGCCGCCAAAAAAATTCAGAATTTGACATGCTGGATTATACGACAGCTTAGCCATAAATATTACAAATTAAATCATAGATTCTGGTATATACAAAAAATAGAGAGGAAACTCTCTCAAAATTTGAATTCAGTTTGTTTTAAATAAGCTCAAATGTGGAAAAATTATTTTAGGCAAAATGATATACGTTTGCAAATTTATTAACATAGTATGTTTTAAAAATTATATTGAATTTTTGGGGGCAGTATTAAATGCTAGTAATCCAACTAAAATAATTCGTTATACGCTCAATTTATACAGGCCATTTCCCATAGCATTCAACAATTTATAAAAGCTTAAGATAATAAATATTAATGATAGTTTACTGAAACCAGAAAGGATAAATGTTTGAATATCATAAAAAAATATATAAAAGACTATTATTTTATAGAATATATATTCTTATTTTTGCTTTATTTAATGTAAACTTCGCTTTGCAAGAAACTGAATTATTGATCCACTTAATGCATAACAGACCTAACATAAAAATGATACGAAATTGCTAAATAATTTTATTAGGCATTCTTAGGTGATAAAACTTTTTTAAATTTTCCATGATTAGTAAAACATGCAGTCCATATATGTTTTGAAATAAATCATGCATAAAAGTTTGTATGAATACTTTTGAAAAGAAAAAAAATTATTTAAAGTTGCTATTTTTTCATTTAAATAAAATTAAACAAAAATATTCAATTTATGTATTGCAAAATTATTCTTAGGTTTAAGCATCAAATTAAATTTAGATTAACATTTATTGTTTTTTAACAGTTATATTATTTAATTTAATTAATATTAATAAATTTCAACTTGCTTATCTGATTAAAATGATGTTAAAATTTTTTAAATATATATATATATATATATATATATATATATATATATATATATATATATATATATATATATATATATATATATGTATATAATTTTAACATTATTTTAATCAGATAAGCAAGTTGAAATTTATTTCTTTTCGATATACAGATGGCAGCACAAAATACCCCGCCGTATACATATCTTTTAATGTGGTTGAATAATGTTTGCGTATATTTAATTTTTGTTGCGCAAATAATTATATATTAGCCAATCTTTAAATAAATAATATTTAAAACTAAGCCGCAAACTAATGTACAAACTAAAATAATATTTGAAATTAAATATTTATTTTTGTTAATATTCACTTTTATAAAATTGCAATTTTTCTATTTATATTTTCCAGAATTTATGCATCTTATTTAGGGTTTACATCAATTTCATTTACGATTCAGGATATCAATGTTGATAAATATTTATTTTTATAAGTAAATTGTAAGATATGTTCAAATTAACTTCATCCTTAAAAAAATTGATTAAATAAACAAAAATTTATGTTTGATAAATACATAATCTTATTTAAGAAAATTAAATCGTCTGTTTTAATTTTATAATTCATTTCACAAGAAACAATGAATAAGCTTACTAAAATAAGATCAAAATTAATTACAATGAGTGAATACAATTTCACGTTAACTCCAATAGATGGCACCACAATTGCAATTAATGTGAAATAAACTTGATTCTTTTACATTCTTTTAATTGGAGATATTCTACTGCTTTTCGACTCTTTCCATGGCTTCTTAAAATATATTATCAATTTTATATGGATAATAATTTTTTTAAAAATATAAAATAAATCAAATTTTCTTGATTATAAAATGTACACATAAATTGCAACGTACTTCAATTAAATAATAAATACAAGTATCATAAAATTATTAAAAATATGATCCTACCAATAAAGAATAATAATTCAAGGTGCACTTCACAATAGCTCAAAGTCTGAAATTTTGTACACAAATACGCATTCTTAAATAATGAATATGAATGAATCGTTTCATAATAAAAATTGGGGAATAACTATCAGAAAACTGCGAAAAATACTGTCCAAAAACAATATTTCTTCTCAAAAAAATGGACTTTAAAATAAATCATTTTGGAAAGTGTTATTAAGTGGAGAAATTTTTCTATTAGTTTTACACACACAAAAATATATTTTTTATTTCTTCATTTAATACATATTATATCAAATCATATAGTTGAATTTTTATGTTATAAATTTAAACTTACACGTTTCAAGGTACAGAAAATTATTTGAAATTTTAAAAGGTGTTGATTGAGAGGATGATTAATTTAAAAGAGTATGAATTTGTTTTTGGGTTTTCAACATTTATAATTAAAAAGACTTTCAACATCATTTTATGCATTTAATATTCATATATAATATACTGTTATCGCTCCCCCTAGCACTTTATAAACGTGGGAACAGCGTATTTTAAACCTCAATTCAAGTGATGGTTAGGAATTTTGAATATAAATATATATATATTATATATATAATATATATATATTATATATATACATAATATATATATATATGTATATTATATATATATATATATATATGTATATATATATATATATATATATATATATATATATATATATATATATATATATATATATATATATATATATATATATATATATATATATATATATATATATATAGTTGTGCAATTATCTCAAAGACAGGGTTTTCCAGTGAAGTTTTGTAAACGACATGGATATTAAAACAAATCATAACTAAAGAAATTTCATTAATGACATCATCGATATTGCGAAGAATATCAAAAATTTGGTTCAACGGAATCGTGTTTCCATTCAAAATGGGATAGAACATTTTCAACTTATAATGCAAGAAATGATCATGTAACGATTTGAAGTAGATTCTTTTTCAAAAATAAAATTCTCACGGGATTGAGAGAGTGTCTCAATCTTTGTTTTATCTCACAAATAAAGATGTAACAGTAATACAGTGTTGTGGAAATTGTGTGACCCACACTTAAACAAGATTTAAACCATCCTAATTCGGTGTTAGTATAGTTGCCACGTTCATCAGATTGAAAGACCAGTAAATTAGTCACTTCGTATTTTGTAAAAACTAAATAAATTAATACATAACTAATATTTTATGGTCTGTTGGGGAAAGGGTCATGCGTAAAATATGTGATGAATGCTTGTACTGGAAGTAACCATCCATATTAAAAATTCCATTGGGTTTAATATTTCTGGTTGGTGTAGCTTGGAAACGGTATCAAATTCTATGATTAAAAAAAGTTGTTTAATCAAATATGTAAATTGTAAATATACTTGTCTAGCGCACTTCTGTCGACAGAAATACACACCCGAATACTTTATATTGCAAACTGTTATTTTAACAAAAATTCAAAATTTTAAAATACACAACTGTTTCAATAATTTAAAAATTCTAATTTAATTTAAAAAATTGGTGTGGCTTCGTCACCTGACCGTGGCTCAAAATTACGAGGCACCTGAAAAAGAGCAAAGTCGTACTTTCACCTTCGTGGTGCTCTGATCCAAACGAAAGACGCTCTCTATTGACTTAATTCACACTGCCAAAGGTATAGCGAGCTTGGCTTGTCCAAGTGTCATAAGCAACAGCAAGAATTCTACTAAAAATACGATCAAACAAATACTGCTGAATTTTTAAGTAAAAAATTTTATTCGAAAAATAACAAAATAAGTTTTGTAAAAGAAATGCATTTTTGTTAATGGTACTGTGTCACCTTGCCTTTGGTTCAACAGATCGTGGGTTCGAATCCCACCTTTGGCATGGATGTCTGTAGTGGTTCGGAATCCACTTTAAACCATAGGTCCTGGTCTAATAAGCCCCCGTGTGCAAAAAATGAACGACAAACAAACTTTGTGCCACGTTTCCTCTACTGTTGCAGCACACCATAGGATTCTGTTACAAACTGCCTTGGAATTTCAAGTCGCTAGCACGGCATGTGCACGAGTCAAACTTTTAACTCCACACCAACGGGATTAACTTATAATTAGTTAAATTTGTCGCTCAGCGTGGTCACTTATTAAAAAACGGATCTACAAAGGAGTCAAAAACGCTAGAAGTATTCAAACGCTAAGTAGTAATCAAGTTTAAGAACTGAATACTAGAACTCTATTCGGTTGTCAACTCCTTAAATATTTAGTTTCTATTGGTCTAAAGGCCTACCGATCGCTGAATAGATAGCGTTGAATAGCTAACACGTTTTCCTTGAATCAATTTTTTTCTTACTCTTGTATTGCATGCATTTTAATTAACTTAATTTGCACAATTTGTTTTGCACTTTCAATTATAAGTCAAATCTATTAATAAATAGAATAAATTAATAAATTTTGTACATGAAAGATTATTTTATTTACAACAAAAATGATACATATATAATTATAAAAACTAAGAAAATAATAATATTTACACCGTATTATATTACTATATACATATAATTGATATTATATTATTCCTTTAAAATACATAAAATTCTGAATCATTAATATAGCTCATATTAATAAATAATACTATGACACAATATTTTATATACATTTTAAAAATTACATAACATGTGAAAGAATAATTAGCAATAGAGACAGGCCTAATACTTGTAATGCTGGTAAATTCAATGCTTAAAAAATTACACAGGATACAAATTTAACAGAGAAGAAAATATAATTTGCAATACACAGGAAATGAATTCTGTTCCAATACATTTTTGTCTCAGTATAAAACATAAATACTAAAGACAAATATAACAGTATAACTAAACATTAGTTTATAGAGACAAACTTCATACACACTATTTCCTCTCCTTAAACCAGCAAAAATACAATTCATATATGCTTGATTAGACAGAATTTTTCATGTTCTACAGACAATCCAAAGGGTTATCCATAATTTTTCTATACATAATTTCATGTATAGTTGTCACAAAGCTATGTTACAAATATTTTACAAATAATTTTATGCAGTTTAAAAATTCTACTTTGATTCAGAATCTGTTTTTCCATTGTTCAAACATCCAAAAAATGTTTTACAACATTTATACAGACATGATTATTTGAATTAAGAGTTTTTTTAATTCGAACCTTTGCAAATAAAAATCAAAATTTATATACTTAACAATTCTTTTTCTTGAAGAAAGTAATTTAAAAATTACTCTTATGAACTAAAACATTCATAGTTGAATGTTACCAATCTCAATGTTATCGTTCAAAATGAAATTTGTTAAAATTAGGTTACATATATTTATGCTTATAATTCTCAAACAAATATTTTATACATTTGATTACGAAAATATTTGATATATTTATTACAAATGTTTTAGCATTTCATTTCTCTTAGTTTTAGTTAAATTTTATTATGAAACAAAAATAATATTCCATACAATATAAAAATTTTATATATAGATATATTTTTATTGCATAATCTTTTGCTTTCATTTCAATATCATTTACTAGCAGAAACAAGTTCATAATCAGATTTAAATAAAGATTTTCTAATGTAAAAAAGCAATTGTAATCAACAATAGTAATGAAATATTTTTATGATTTTTTATGAAGACACAATTTCAAAGCAATAAAAATATGAAATAAGTTTTCTATAATGTCACATTATTGAAAAAACCTAATTTTCATTACATTTCATACTACAACATACTTTTTAATTTTATGTAGTACAAACATTTATTACAAAATATCATTTAGAAAATTGTTGATTCTGTATTGTTAAAATATAAAGCATAATATAAAGAAATCTGTTTACATTTAACATCTTAGTACTTTTTTGAAAAAAAAAACAGACTTTTTATGCTCTATTTCAATAAGCCCACATTCATATGTTACCTCAGCATATTGTGAAAAATGTTATATTTAATCCGACAAAACAAAGAAATTCAGTAATTAAGAGTGATTAAAAATATTAAAACAATTAAACACAATGTTTTTAAGTAACAATGACATTTAAAAACATTTCAATTTATAAGAACTTAAAAATGTTTGCATTCTATGATGCTTAAATTGATAGTATTTATCACTTCAAATCAGTGATATGCCTATTTTTTTTCTTTTTTTTACTCTAGGGATATTTCAATAATCACTGTTATTACAATGAAGAATATTAATATAATCTTCATTCAATGGTCAAATAGATAACATTTTGAAAATAGTGCTTTAGACCTTTGTTCAGTGAAAAAATTTTGTAAAAGAAAAATCCAAGTGATAAAAATTTTAAAGGCATTCAGAAACACATCAATGTGCTAATTCCACATTATATACAAGTTAGCAAGGGATTTCATATCAAATTAGCACTACCAATAATTACTGTAAAAAGTTCTAGTTTTTTGTAGTACTAGTACATTTGAAAAGGCAGAAAGAATTGATGCTTCTGTCAATATTTTGACTGCCTAAGTTTATTTAATGATATATCAGTTGCATATTCATAATTTCATGAAGATGATTTAATATAGTCATATTTTTAAAAATTACATGATTTCTTAAGATCAAACTAAATTTAAAATAATGAATGTTATGTTCAAACATTAATTTAATGTAATATTATTAACACTTGAACCTAATCCATGTGCAATTGAAGTTGGGACTCATTTTTTTTTTATCAATGTCATTAAAAACAATGATTTATTTAAGTTTAAAATAATGTGAATTTGAAGCTCACATCAAAAAGCCAATAAACATATTAAGAATAAAATGTGTAAAGCTACTTGATGAAAGTAATTTAAGAAAAATTAATAAATAAATGACAAAATTAATTATCATTAATCTTATTCTTCAAAAAATTCTAAAAGGTATTGAAACTATGTAAAAAAAAAGTTGCTTACTCATTTTAATAAATAATTCATTGTAATATTAAGAAGCCACTTTTTCATGCATCAATAAATTGTATATTTTTAATATAAGACAGTTAATATTTAAATAAAAATGGAATAGTTATCAGCACTCAGGCTCTAGGTAAAAATACCATTTCTTAATTTCAAAATTTTTAAAATCCAGTCTAAAAAATAAGTTTTTTATGTAACGATGAAATGCTAAATATAAATTACACTATTTCTCCTTCCCAAAGATCTGATAATCAATAAGTACTTTGTAGAATTTCTAAGTTTATAATTATTGAAAAAAAATTATCCAAAGCAACAGTTAATAATATTTGATTACAGGTTAGAAAATTAAATATTTAAATATTAGTTTTCAGATCGTACAAAGTTTCTGAAATTATTAAACAAAATTCCCGAAATTATATTTAAATTCTAACAAATATCAGATTACTGTTTAATCATTTGACCACCATAAAATGTATTCGTTTGTTCTATATATCAATTATATTACTAGGTAAAACGTTCTCAAACAGAGCTATACATATTTCTGTTATTAAAATCAGTTAGTACGTCCAATGAATTGTTTTTCAACAGAAATTTCTTAGGGATAATAAAATAAATAAACATTCTTATCAAGAGTGAGTTTCGGTTTGATTTTTTCCTCGTCAGTTAATTTTTGCGCAAGAGGTTGAATTAATTATGGCAAAACAGTTTCAATGGATTCCGAACATCTGATAAATGTCATAAGAAAATGTGACGAGAATTAAACTTACTTGAACCAAAATTTAATAAGCAAATTGTTAGACTAGACATATTCTAGCTTATTCTTCTTGGAAAGTAATTAAGCGATTTTTTATAATGAGAAGTTGCATTTTCTCCGGATGTTTCTGACATTCTTGACACATTTTTCTATTCATTACCTTCAAAATATCTTAGAGATATAAAAGAACTATAGCAAAAATTTATGATTTTTTTTTAATTATTCTATCAAAATTTTCATTGTTTTAACTGACTTAAAATCACTTACTCAATGCTTCAGAAAATTATACAATAGCAATAATGCCGGACAAAAATATCTACTTAAATGCGAGTGTTCTAAAGAACTCTAGAGAAAGCAGTAGGGTAATTAAGCATTTTCTGAAAGGCACAAAACAATAATTAAAATGAATACTGCAGAATTTAGAAATAGTATAATGACTTTGATCAAGGCTTAAGATTGTTGAGCGGTATTTAAGATTGCATATTGTCATTCTATGAAAATATATGAATAGTAAGGCTAATTAGAGTTGGAAGTGAATTCCGAACCTTTACAACGATCCAAAACTGATGTATGGATTTAATTTTTCGAAATGTTGAGTCAAAGGCAAATATGTTAAATCATATTACATAACTTGTCACGTCGTGCAGGTAAATCAGGGGGACTACACTGAAAATCCTACAATATACTATCAATGGTTTTTATCTACAAGTGCTACTTGATTACAGTTAGACGTCATCCGAGAAATTCTAGAAAAGCAGTATTCAAAATAATGCTTTTGCTGGCTGCTTGCAAGAAATAATATTAAAGAAACCTATCTCAAAGCTAAAGGATATCATATTTTGTGATTTCATAGACAATATAAAAACAATAGACGTTTGGCTTTTCTAATAAGGTAAGTGAATTACCAACACATTCTCCCATCATTAAGAAATTCAGATTTCAAATTTCAAAAGATTAAATTAAACTGGGAGAATAGGCATCTAAGCATCTTTAATTTTTATTACCCGGTAAATTACAATAGCATTCCCAAAGATCTTTTTGCTGTTTTTGGGAATAGCACTAGAATCATGGGAGAAATGGGGCTAAGAACATTGGATGGAACAGTACTACTGCTAATCAGTGAAGTGAAGAATTTCTTAATTTTACAGATCATCATGTTTTTCTTACTCTTAATAATGAGCCTTCAACCTTAAAACTGAACATGTGCTTGACGTAACTTTGGTCATTACCGATCTCTACTTTAAGCGTTCATTTAAAAGTCTAACTGGGGATATTTTTGCGAGCATATTGATCTAAAATTTTCTACAAATAAATTCATAAACACCTTTATAAAAATGGTTGTTTTTCAAAGATACTGAGACTCCACAAACAAAACTACAATTCTTAGAGGCAACAT
>JAJQOW010002527.1:0-16311 GCA_037975125.1 Latrodectus hesperus
TTGTAATGTCTCATCGTCAGCACTTGAGATTTGAAGAGCCTCTTATGGAGAGGGTGAGTAACGAGATGGTTGGCGCCAGAAGTGGTCTGAAGAAGCTGCGATTTTCTCTTTGTTTTGGAGTGGCTTTCCATCGGCACTTCGATTTCGAGATCCTATTTTTAATTTTAATTTCAGAGAGACTCTGATTGTACGCGAAGCAGGCGAGTGAGATGGTCGCGAACCCAAACATGGCTCCTTGTAAATTTTGTTCAATTTTTTAATTAAATGTGTATGTTTCAAAATTGGAGTCATTTATTTGTTTGTTTGTTTCATAACAAACTTACGTTTTTGGTGGCAGCGGTTTGATGCTTTTTTAATGCTTTGCATTAGCATCCACTATGGAAATTAATTATGTGCACTATAATGGATTACGTGCCGCAATGTTGGAATACAGGTAGGCCATTTTGATCAATCTTTCTCTGGCTACTATTGAAAATAAATAGTTTGGAATGTTATATAAATTGATAGAATATTTAGTTCCAATGTTATTTACGTGGTTTTCATGTTATATCAATTAATTTTGTGTATAAGTTTGTAAATGGTGTATTCCATATTACAAAGCTAATTTCTGTATTTCGTGTATTCGAATTTACAGTGTTCATGCTATATCAATTAATTTTGCTTATAAGTTTGTAAATGGTGTATTCCATGTTACAAAGCTAATTTCTGTATTTCGTGTATTCGAATTTACAGTGTAATATTTTTTATAAGAAAAGTGTATCTTATTATAAATTTGCATTTCATAATTTTTATGTGGTTGATGTATTTCAATTCACGTAGGAATATGTTAAAATAACTATGTTGTTATAGATTAATGTGTAAAATCGAAAGTACACTTATATTCATAATTTTTTGAATGTTTCACTGAAAGTAGATTTTATGAAAGTAATATATACTTTAGAAAGGTTTTGATTTCGTTATGTGAAAACGAAAGTACATGATTACAAATAGGTTTGAATTTAAAGTAATGTGAGATTTATTGATGTGTTTTTGATTTTGTTTGCAAAGTATCAAACTGGTTTATTACATATTTAGAAACGCATATGTTTATTTTCATTGATAAAGATTTGAAAAGATATTTTCTTACTGTTTAAAATATCGTACGTTATTATCATTTTTATGTCGTGTATGATTAATTAATTAAGTTTATTGATTTGAAATCGAAAGCTGATTTCTGGTTTAGATTAGTTAAAGCTTTTAATTTATATTGTTGTTAAGAATTGTAGTGTTTTATATTTTGAATTAAATAAGGATTCAAAAATATGTATAATTTCATTTCTGATTTAATATAGTAGTATTTGTATAAGAATCTGATTTTATAAAATTTATACATTTTGATTAATAATTCAATTTATCTGAGTATCAAGTATTAGCTTGGTGATAAAAAAAAAAAAACTTGAAATCGAGAGTAGAAGATTTAATTTTAAACTTGTTCTTCTTTTCAAAATATATGATTTGCTGTTTATACACTATTTGTTGTATTACAATATAGTTTGTTTTCGTTTAAATTTTTAAATGTTATTGATATGTTTATATTAGTAGAGTGTGTTAAATAATTTCTATAGTTATTTACGAAATTTTACATATAGGTGGGTGTAGTCTGTGGTTTCTCTCATTATTGCATCTCTTCTGAGATAAAGCGTGAATAAATAAAATGGCTTTTTTAGCACGGGGGAAAAAGGGAGATTTAGTAGAAGTAGCTGAAGAGTTAGGGGAAATGGTTCCAGATTCTTTTAAAATCCCAGATATTAAAAAATTAATTTTAACTAGTAAAAACTTTAACGAGGAAGAAGTAAAATGTATATTAGATAGGGTAATCGAGGAAAGAGTTAAAAAGGAACAGGAAGAAAAAGAGGAAAGAGTTAGGCGAGAAATACTAGAAAAAGAGGAAAGAATTAGGCGAGAAGAATTAGAAAAAGAGGAAAGAATTAGGCGAGAAGAAAAAGAAGAAAGAATTAGGCGAGAAGAAATAGAAAAAGAAGAAAGAATTAGACGTGAAGAAAGAGAACATATTTTAGAAATGAAACGTCTAGAAATCTCTTCAAATGCTGCAATTTCGAACACAGAATCAGTTACAAATAGGACTGAACATGCTCAAAAAATTCAATTAATGCAAATAACGCCAAAATTCGATGAAAGGAAAGATGAGATGAGTTTATACTTAATAAATTTTGAGCGTAGAGCAGAAATGGCTCATATTCCAAAAAACGAATGGGTAGTTTATCTTGTAAGTGCTTTACCTTCAGAGATATCTAACATGTTAGCTAGAGAACCTCCAGAAAGGGCTGATGATTACGATTACGTGAAGGAAATTATTCTTAAACGATTCAAGTTAAATAGCGAAAAATTAAGACAATTGTTTCTTAGACACCAGAAAACGTCAGACAAATCATGGAGAAATTATGCACAAGAATTGAATAGTTACTTTACGGAATGGCTTACGGAATTAGAAATAACGACATTTGAACAGCTTAAGGAACTAATGGTAACAGATCAATTGAAACGTCGTGTGCCAATTGAAATTAAGGAACATTTTTTGGCGGAATGGCTTAAAATAAATTCGCCGTATGATCTGGCAGAGAAAATAGATGAATATGAAAGTTTAAGAGATAGTTTTAAGACGAAAGATTTTACAAAACTCCCTCGAAATAATTTTGGTTTTCGTCAACAAAATGAAAACCGTGCCTTTAAGTTTAATGAAGTAGTTCGGAATCATAAATCTCATGTTCCTAAAAGAGTCGAGAATAAAAATTCTAATTATTCACATGAAAAGGAATTCGAAAAAAGAAAACAACTCCGATGTTATGAATGTGGTTCTTATAGTCATTTGCGGCCTCAGTGTGACAAAATAAAAAAGAACTTAGAATCGGTAGCATCCAACGAAATTGCTAGAAGTACATTTAATGAGTTGATGGCTCCTTACACTAGTATCGGCACTGTTAATGGAATTCAAATGCCAATCTTAAGAGACACTGGAGCAACTCTTGATTTGATTTGTGGAAAATACGTGAAACCTGATATGTTCACGAAGGAAAAGGTTTGGCTAAGAACACCTCTTGATGAAACTTTAGTATGCTTACCTATTGCCGAGGTTGAAATAAATTGTGAATTAGGTCACATTTTGACAAAGGCAGCAGTTCTTCGAGATTCTTTGGATCAAGGAAGATATTTACTGGGAAACAAAACAGCCGCTTTATTTGAGGAAATTAAAAAGCATGAGGAGGTGAAAATACATATGATAAATGCTATAGAAACTCGAGCTCAAAGAAGACGGAAGGAAAATAGCAAGAATAAAGAGATTATTGATTCTGAAATAGAATCTTCTAGGTCTTGCTTCCAAACTAAACAAAATGAAGAATTAGAGCAAAATACAATTTTGCCACCATTAGAAACCGAAGTTGAAGGGATGGATTTGATAAAAACATCTCCAGAAGAATTTGCTCGGGAACAAAAGGTGTGCGAAGATTTGAAACCTCTCTTTGAGCAAGCTAAACGACAATCTTCAAAAGACAATAAATATATTATAATAAATCAATTGTTGTTTTATAATAAAATGGACAATGATGGAACTGTAAGAAGATTATTAGTTGTGCCCAAGAAGTTTCGCAACCAACTAAAAGAGATCTGCCATGAGATAACTGCCGCTCATTTAGGTATAACTAAAACAAAAGATATGCTGTGCAAAACTTTCTACTGGCCTAACTGCTTTAAAGAAATTGAAAATTTTGTTAAATCTTGTGACAAATGTCAACGAGTAGGAAAGCCTCAAGATAAGAAAAGGGCTCCTTTGAAACTGGTTCCAGTAATTCCGGAAATATTTACAAGAATTAACGTTGATGCATGTGGTCCTTTACCTATAACTTCCTGTGGTAACCGGTATATTATAACAGCCATTTGCATGTCATCCAAGTATCCAGATGCCATCCCAGTACCAGATATACGTTCTACTACTGTGATTGATGCTTTTCTTCAGATATTTAGCCGCATGGTTTTTCCTAGGGAGTTGCAAAGTGATCAAGGAACATCTTTCATGAGTGTCCTAACATCAGAATTTTTAGAAAAATTTGGTATTAAAGTTGTGCATAGTTCCGTTCAGCATCCCCAAAGCAATCCTGTTGAAAGATTGCATAGAACTTTAAAGAGAATACTGAAAGTCCTTTGCTTAGAAAAAGGTACAGATTGGGAGAAGATTTTACCTCAGGCACTTTTTGCTCTTAGAACTTGCATTCATGATAGCACTGGATATTCTCCTGCAGAATTAGTCCATGGTCGGAACTTAAGAACACCCATAACACTATTATATGAAAATCTAACTGGTAAAACCATTGAAGAAGATAGTGTGATTGCTTACGTTTTTAATCTTTTAAATAGAATGAAAAGATGCCAAGAATTAGCTGTGAAAAATATGACAGAGGCTAAAGAAAAACAGAAACTTTGGTATGACCGTAAGGCTACGAAAAGAGAATTTAAAGAAAATGATCTTGTGTTAGTTGTTGCACCTTCTAGATCAAACAAATTTTCTGTTCATTGGATAGGTCCAGGAAAAGTAGTAAAACGACTATCGGACACAAATTACGTAATACAATTTCCCGATAAGAAAAAATTACATGTATACCATGTAAATATGTTAAAACCTTATTTTCAGCGTCCAGAAGATGTTAATTTAATTTTTACCTCTAATTCTGATAATGAAGATATTGATTCTGAGAAAGAAGATATCCCAAGTTTTGAAATTAATTCATCTACCCTTTTAGAGACTTTTCCTGAAAGCTGTTTTAATGAAAAGTTAGAGGACGATCAGAAGAAACAATTGAGTAGACTTTTGATTCAATTTATTGATATTTTTTCAAATGAACCGGGTTGTACAGAACTGGCTGAACTGGACATCGAGTTAGAATCTAATAAATCTATTATAGCTAAACCATATCGAATGTCCCCACGACAGACAGAAATTCTGAAATCGGAAGTAGACAAGATGTTGAAAATGAAGGTGGTGGAACCAGGTGAATCCGATTACACATCACCTTTAATATTAGTTGAAGCTCCTGGAAAAGAACCTCGTCCGTGCATTGATTATCGCAGGTTAAATGAAGTTACCAGGACGCAATATTATCCATTACCAAATATTGAAGAGCGTGTTGAATCCGTTTCGAAAGCGAAGTTCATATCTTTATTAGACTTAACACGAGGTTATTGGCAGATACCTTTGAGTCCTAAGGCTCAAAGATATGCTGCATTTACGACGACATTTGGTGTTTATAAACCTTTGAGAATGGCATTCGGTTTGAAGAATGCTCCTTACTATTTCAGTAAGTTAATGGCTGATTTATTAAAAAATTGCGAACATTTTGCTGTGCCTTATTTAGATGACATAGCTATATATTCACTTACCTGGTCTGATCACATCCAACATCTTAAATGTGTTCTGGAGAAGATTCGATTTGCAAAATTGACTGTAAAACCCCTTAAGTGCAAATTCGCTCAACTTCGTGTAAAATATTTGGGACACTTTGTAGGACAAGGTCAAAGAACACCAGGTGATATTAAAGTGAAAGCCATTACCGATTTCGAACGTCCCTCAAGCAAAACCGAAGTACGAGCTTTCCTAGGTCTTGTTGGGTACTATCGCAAGTATATACCAGAATTTTCGGTAGTTGCTGCGCCTTTATCCGACCTGTTAAAAGGGAAGTCCAAGAAAGGAACTGTAATATGGAATAATAACTGCGAAAAGGCATTCATAGAATTAAAGAACACTTTAATAAAGAAGCCTGTACTTTACAGTCCAGACTTTCAAAAACAATTTATCATTCAATGTGATGCCTCAAACTTAGGAATAGGTGTAGTTTTATCTCAGAGAGATCAAAATGAAAATGAACACCCTATCCTATTTCTGAGTAAAAAATTTTCGAAATCTGAGAAAAATTATAGCACTATAGAAAGGGAATGTGCAGCAATAATTTTTGCTGTTACTAAATTAAAATATTATTTAGATGGTCAGTATAAATTTATTATCGAAACTGATCATAACCCTTTAGTTTGGTTAAAACATCATACAGGATCTAATCCCAGACTTTTAAGGTGGGCCTTGGTGCTTCAAAGCCTAAATTTTGATATTGTTCACAAAAAGGGCAAATTACATCAGAATGCCGATAGTCTCAGTAGAATGCTGAATAACCAAACTTAATTATTTTCTTTTTTTCTCAGATATTAAATTAAATTTTTTTTTAATACAAATTTCAATTGTTGTTACATGTGTACATAATAAAAAAAAATGTTTTTTTATAGTAAAATGTGTCTATTTGTAAGTTTAGTTAAGATTGAAAATTCTGTTGTGTTAGATAATTATTTTGTGCTATTTTGATATAATTTTATTTTATATTTAATATTATATAATTCCATATAATTTTGTGTTTCAGCCAGAGTCCGATTGATCAGGGCTATCTGTAATACTAAATTTTGCTCTTTGTTGTTTGTGTGTGTTTTTTTTCTTTTTTATTTGCAGGTTGATTTCCTTAGAATGAGAAAAAGAAAAGGAAAAAAAACCCCGGGGAAGGAAGGAATAATTTAGTCTGTAATGTCTCATCGTCAGCACTTGAGATTTGAAGAGCCTCTTATGGAGAGGGTGAGTAACGAGATGGTTGGCGCCAGAAGTGGTCTGAAGAAGCTGCGATTTTCTCTTTGTTTTGGAGTGGCTTTCCATCGGCACTTCGATTTCGAGATCCTATTTTTAATTTTAATTTCAGAGAGACTCTGATTGTACGCGAAGCAGGCGAGTGAGATGGTCGCGAACCCAAACATGGCTCCTTGTAAATTTTGTTCAATTTTTTAATTAAATGTGTATGTTTCAAAATTGGAGTCATTTATTTGTTTGTTTGTTTCATAACAATATATTAATCCTGCAGCCAGTATCATTTATCGAGTTTCAATCCCTCAACCATTTAGTTCACATTAACAGTACAATGAAAAGCAAGTGCTACATTTCTCAATTTTGGCAGGCCGTAGTTCTATCTTACTTGCATCATTTGCATCCTTCGGATTCCAAAGAGGTAATGTGCAAACATATTTGATGGGTGAAGTTCAAAATTTGTTTCATCAGATTCATTTGTATCATTGGCCTGTTGTTTCTTCCGATTTATTGCAAATGGAAAACGTGTAGTCCGTGTTTCACACGGGATACATAATTTGCTTCTACACTGCATCAACTATAGAATTTGCGAAATATATATGGATTGCTATAATATAAAGATACATCAAATTCATGTTTAATTCTATGCTTCCACACGCCTAGTATTATTTTGTTAATTATATGCTTCTGACAGCGTTTGTATCTAACAATGCGATTTCACTAACTATTAATTTTGTTATCATCCAAGTTTCACAAAAAGATGTTATTACTAATTCGATCTTAGACTCAACATGGTCTAATGGCAGAGTAATAATCATCTTAGCATAGGGTTTTGGGTTCAATATCAGTCACTACTGATGCTGCGTTTTTGCTTCATGCATGCATATCTGTCAGAGTTGGTGCTTAAAAATTTTCCTCCTTTCCAAAGTTGCGACACGTGAATACGGCTCACTTTTCATTAAATGTCCTCCCGTAAGGTAACTTCTGGGAGGACTTTTAATGAAAATAAGATATAATACTTTTGTAACATGTGTGATACCTGCCAAAGAAATTTTGCTTTGTTATCCCTGTTCTTTTCAGGACTTATAATCTTTGGGACAGCATGTGAAAATAAGGTTTCAATTTTTGTAACATTTTATTAAATTTTCTTCGCTGTTACTTTTGACTGTAATGAAGAAGCATTAAATGTTGTTGTGGACAGACTAATAGTTTTCAATTGAAAATTTAGTTCAGTTTGATGTCCAGTTTGGTTTTCTGGAGGGATATATTTTATGTATATATACATACATATATATATATATATATATATATATATATATATATATATATATATATATATATATATATATATATATATATATATATATATATATATATATATATATGGTAGGAGTAGTAATTAATATCTGACTTTTTTTAATATCCAAATTTCATAAAAACCATTTAAAAGTATTTTGAATATCAGTGTTCTTCAATAAAACTTGCTGCTTGAGCAGTTTCATGCTCAGTACTTTTCCTACGTTTCTATTTTAATAAGTGCCCTTTATATATAAATATATATTTAAATTTATATTATATGATGTCTTTGCTGAAATTTCTGATAATTTTGATTCATTTTTATAAAATGCCATTAATTTTGATCTCAATTTTACAAAAAAGTACATTTACAGATGTTTAATAATTATGTCATAAATGAAATCTTAATTTGATTTTCCACAAAAATCTCGGAAGATTTTCACACACAATTTATATGCCAATAATGTAAATTTTAAGTGATTGCATCAAATTACTCCTAGAATTTCTTCCGAGTAGTGTCGTTTCTATTAAAATATATGATGTACTTTTACTGTAAAAATAGAAAATTTTCCGAAATCACATTCTTGAAATTCAAATAGACTGTATTTTCTTACATAAAAAAATTTAGTATACATTGAAATTTCACGATGGGGTTTTCTTTTTTCTTGTATCAAACACAGTTCATTATTTTTTATATGAATGGAAATGAAAAAGAAAAAGGTCTGGATGCATCCAGATTCAGGAAGTATATACCTCTAATATGTTTTTCATAAGATATTTATTCCAGTGGTGTCTCAACTACTTTTATTTCGATATCAGACCGTCTAAAGAATAACATGATGATTCTCAAGAGTAAAAGTTGTTTGGCGAGTAAATGTTGCAAAAGCACGATAAAGGAAACGTAAGTAAAGAAAAAAAGAAAGAAGTAAGAGTCAGTAATGTCAATGAGTAGAGTCAAAAAGGATTTATAGTTATGGTACTGATTTTTGTACTCGTATAAATAACTGTCTTTTAAATTGTTATGTACTGCATAAAGTGTTTTTAAACGGTAACTCCTAATTCTTAAGATTCATATATTTTAGTTAACCTATAAAATCTACACTATATGAAATAAGGACATATTTTGCATAGTTAGATTATTATATTTCATCAATTCCTCTTAATGTTTTTAAATCTAAAAATACTAACAAAATTATAAAATTGTGTAAATATCAATATTAATATCATATATCTGATTTATTCCATACAAACTTCTGAATTCGAAACGAATATAATATGAGCTCAAAAATTTTGTTATGTAATTATATGAAATGTACGTTTTTTCCACTTAATGTGTTATTTTTTTATCGAATACCTTGTTGTAAAAATAAATTTTGTAATTGTAAAGCATTTGAAGAAATCATTAATATTATTATAATGATACATCTTTTACACGTGAATGAATGTAAATAAATCTATTACAAATTAATGAAAACAACTTCTTTGTAATGTGTTTAAACATATTTTGAAAAAAACATTTATAAAAAAATACCTAAATATTGAGTAAATATTATAATTGTCAGGAAAATGGAATATTTTTCATTTTATTGGTAGCTACAAAATTTTGATTACAATTATTATTATTTTAAGGAAATATCTAGTATATTCATTTATGTGAACTGTCTCCTGATTTATTTAAAAAAATATTTTCTTGAATTTAAATAATATTTTAAATATCCATTAAATACCATTTCAAAACAAAAATTAGCATTCATTACTGAAAAATATGAATAAGTTTTATGTTTGAAATGAGTATGTAATAAATTATATTATAGTCATGGGAATTCCATGCGTTGAATAAAAAAAGAAACAATTGTAGATTTTACAAAGATTAGCTTAAAAATGATAATATTTTGATATTTTTTTATAAGACATTGCATGTTATTTTTAGCATTATTTTCTTAATCTTCCGAACAAAGACTAAACAAACAATATTTCCGAAAATTATAGTTAGTATAAAATTAAATAATAATTTTTAATTACTTTTTTATGTAGCACCGTGTAAAAAAAATTCATTATTTAATTTTAAAAAAATTATCCTCAGAAATAAAATGCTTACAATTAAAATATTATTTAATATTAGGAAAATGTTTCCCAGTTTGTTCTTATCATCACATTTTTATAAAAATGAAATTGCATTAAGAGTGAAGTAAAAACGTTCATAAATGAAATATAGTTTTAATATTGGGAAAATAATATTAACATTTCGTACTCCTCTTTATTTTTCATAAGAATGAAAGTGTATTTGATATGAAATAAAAACATTTACAATCGAAATGGTGTTTTAATATTGGAAAAAATTGTTTCTCATTTTGAACTTCACTTCATTTTTTTATAAAAATGAAGCTGCATTAAGACTGAAATAAAAACGTTCATAAATGAAATATAGTTTTAATATTGGGAAAATAATTTTAACATTTCGTACTCCTCTTTATTTTTCATAAGAATGAAAGTGTATTTGATATGAAATAAAAACATTTACAATCGAAATGGTGTTTTAATATTGGAAAAAAATTGTTTCTCATTTTGAACTTCACTTCATTTTTTTTATAAAAATGAAATGTATTCAGACTGAAATGTAAACGCTTACATTCGAAATATTCTTTTAATAATGGGAAAATGTGTTTCCCATTTTGTATTTATCTTCATTTTTTTTTTTTTATAAAAATAAAAGTGTATTCGGACTGAATTTTTTTTTATTAGTCTATCTTAAAACTTTACTTATTATCTTTATTCCAACTTGTAACTCCATGTAATATATAATAAAA
This sequence comes from Latrodectus hesperus, assembly GCA_037975125.1. Classification (NCBI taxonomy): domain Eukaryota; kingdom Metazoa; phylum Arthropoda; class Arachnida; order Araneae; family Theridiidae; genus Latrodectus; species Latrodectus hesperus. The sequence continues at coordinate 10,768 of JAJQOW010002527.1, forward strand.
GAGGTACAAATTATCTCATCGTATCTTCCAGAATATCAAGGCATAAACTTCGAAAGCCTCGATTGATAGGGGAAGCGGTTCTTGACATCTAACAGCTAAAGTGATGGCGATGTCTTCGCTAACTACTCTTGGCGCTGCTTTTATCTGACACTCAATGACAACTCTGCCCTTCTGCTTCCTCGAACTTCTACTACCGTGAGAAATTTAAGACTCAAGAATATCTCTTATGGCGAACAAAGCGCTTTGTGATCAAAAGGAAAAGAAAAGGGCTACAAAGGCATGACCTGTCTCAGCTCGGGCTAACAAATTGAATTTCCGGAACATAATTACCTGTAGAATTGTATATGGGGAAAGTTTTCTTATCGAATTCACTGAATAAATTCTCTTATTTTATTCTGTGTGTTCCTGAGTAAATCGTGTTCCATTGGAGATTTACCTTTATAAGAGACAAGCTAAGGTATGTATGAAAGTATTAGTTTATATAAATATCTATTTAATTTTTATTAATACACATTTATAATTAAAATTTTAAGATTTTCATACATTTCTTGATTTTAAAATGAAATTTCAAATGCATGAAATGATTTTGTAATTTTAAATATTAGAAAATTATAGTTTATTATTTGAACGAAACTGTAAAATAATTTGAAAATTAATGTATAACTGTTGTGAAAGTTTGCATAACATTGCGCATTTTATATTATATTTTTATCTTGAAGTTATTACATATGCATTATTTTTTCGGTTACTCTAAAAGCGAATATTTGAAATACCATAAAAAACTGAATTATTTTTAAATTAAAACTGTAATGGATGGTTTTTTTAAAAAAAATTGGATTTTAACTTTTCTTCAAAGAATATTGTGAATAACATTAATAAATTAAATGTTTTTTTAATAGCATATATATGACGAAGCAACGAGCAAAAATTATTTTAAAAAGTAAAATAATAAAACTTAATGAAAGAAATTAGTAACAAAATGTTAAGTTTAATACAATTCTAATTAAAATAATATTATTTTACTTTGAAATGGTACTTTGAAAAAGCATAAGTATAGTGTGTGAATAATTTTATCGTTTAAAAACACATATATATTTAAAAACAAATATTTTATGTAAACAAATGTTGAAGTAACATTTGTTTTTAACGTATTTAAGAATTTATTCTAGAAAATCACTATTTCGTATTTTTTTCAGTGCTATTAGTAATGATACCAATTGGAAATGTTTTTATTCAAGTGGATAAAATTGCAATGTATTTTTATGGTAATAAAAGTAAATTTAAATTTATATTAATGCAATAATTCTTTATAATAGATTTTATACTTAAATCCAGGTTATCAATTATTATTTAAATGATTTTATGGGGTTTCGAAACAAATTTTGGATTTAATAAATATTTAAAAATCTAACAAAAATTTTAGCTGAAAAATAAATATATTTTTTTTATGAATGCATGGATAGATATCTGCTTGGTAGTTAACATACTTAAAGGAAATATATATGTTTCTGCATTTGAATGTTTATTTCAAAATATATAACTTTAAAATTTATTAGAAAATTTGAAACCATTGATTAATATAAACATATTACCCCTGCAAGTAAAAAATACAAGATATCAATTTTAATTTTATTTACTTTTTTAATGTTTGCTAAAAGCGTAACTATTAAAAATTGACAATATATGTACTTTCAATTCAAGTATAAAGATCATTTTCTTTCGTAATTTTCTAACATTAAACATTATTGTATGTAGCGCATTTACTTATTATTGACAATGAAAAAATTATATTTTTGAATGTAACGATTAAAAAGATAAATTCGAAATTATAATATGGAAAATTCATATTTTTATCCTGTAGAATCCTGATTCTTTTCAATTTTTTTAAACGTTTTTGTGCAATGGAAGTGAATAGCAAAATGTGAAAGCCCAGTACAGAAATAGCTCATACATCTGTTATTATATTCATTTCTGTCCCTTACAGGAAATACAGGAAAAGTGTGTAATAATACCTACGAAAAATAATTTTAAAACACATACACATTTCTCAATTTCAATTCCACAATATTGTTATGCAAGCACACTTTAATTTTGTTGAAATAAAAACTTAATTTTCGCTTTTTTTAATCATTTTCAAGAAACTCAGAAAAATTTATAAGTATTTCAAATATTTCTTATGTATAAATCTTTTTCCTTTTAATTGAGGTTACTTTTTTCGACAAGACTTGGCATAGTTCAAACAAGACTTGGCATATCATTTTACGTATTCCTGTAAGCATGATCAAGATAAAGGGACAACATTTGAATTGGGTTAAAACCTGTATTAATATTCAGAGTGGTAAAAATATAAATTGCATTTTAAAAACAAAATCAATATTTGAGAGAATTTCTAAATAATTTAATCCCATACTATTCTTACGCATTGGAACCTTTTTCTCGAAAAAGTAAAACAGTAAAATACATGTCACGCTTTTTAACTAGTATTTTATGACAAGTGTAATATATCTCTTACAGGTTGAATTGTTTTATTTGTTTGTTAGGCACATTCACTTGTATATACTTGTATTTTTATATATTACCAAGTTTTCTTAGCTGTTGTTCCTACTATTTATTGTTTTACATTTAACTTTAATTGTAATAACTCGTAACATTATAATCTTCTGAAAGTGTAACATTTTGTTTCTAAAAGGATTTGAGGGTATTTTTCTTTCAGTAAATGAAATAAAAACTCTTTAGTTTATAATAAGAAAATCGATGAAAATCTTCAGTTTTTTCATCTATTTGCTTGATGTTTTAATTTCAATATTGAATTATCTTACAGATATGAGAAACAGATTGTATGCATAAGTAACTCCTTAACTTTCACTCTTTTCAGTTGCAAATAAAATGTACGTTATAAAACATTTCAATGTATTTTACTGGTTATGCTAAGCATTTTCTTTTAATTTTTTTTCATTTACTGCTTTAAAAAATATCAATTAATTAATGAATAATTCCTATGTCTCTGGGTGATTTAAAAATTAAAAACAATTAATAGAACATAAGAATGTAAACTTTACAAAAATCTATTTTTTTATAAAATGGAAAATAAATTTTGTATGACAATCATAAACTTTATTCACATGAATTAATTAAATATTGGTGATATACTTATGCAATGAGTCGGTTTCATTGGCTTAACACTTAGATTGGAAAATTAATGTAAAATAAGATATCAATTTTTTTTTTCAAAATATGTTAATTCCTTACGATTATGTATATTTGGAAAGATGAACAGAAAATATTTTAGTGTTGTTGTTTCCAATCCTTCCGAGATCTAGCAGCAGCTGGATCAGATTCAGGACATAGTGAAACTCAGCGAAATCGAGCAACAAAGTGGACATCCACCAGCGTGAGCCCCAAACAATTCAGGATCTGATGTTGTTAATGTTGCATGCCCCCAAAGGTCAGCAGTGCTAAACCAGGTCCATGGCGTTGTACACTTTACAATAATCCAAAACCAGAAGAGGTTCGTCAACCAAGTCCTGCCTGGAGAGCCCCAGGCACTCAAAGATATGTTCAGGCGAAGCCTACTCGGTAGAGCAGTTGGTACAGGTTTCAAGGGTTTGGGAATCCTCAGAAAATTTTAGGGTTGTAAGATGTAAGTAAGGTGAGAATAGTTTGTTCCTGACGACTTAAATCGTTAATCAGGGAGTTTCCGGGACGGGAACTTTAGTACCAGTAATGTACCGGAAGGGCAATCCAAGTCATCCTGTTCATTATTTTTTCTCTGGAGTGAATCTCTGTGAAAGTGAGAGGAGCTAAATTAACGGAGGCCTCGGCAGCACCAGCTTTCGCCAGAGCATCCACCATTTCATTTCCCTCAATATCGACGTGGGAAGGAATCCACTGCAGATGAATCTGATGAGATATATGGAAAGCCGTTTTAATTTGTTAACTATTGTCACTCCAACATTGTCTCTAACACTTTGCCAATTGCACAGGTGCTGAATTGCACTTCTGCTGTCAGACAGAATCCAAACCTCCTTTCCATAAGGAAGAGATGAAAAAGCCTCAAGGGCCTCATCAATGACTATCAGTTCACTGCGAAAAACCGAGCAGTAATCGGGATTTCTCCTCTGAAGCTTTCATTCATGGGCGAGAATAGTTTGTTCCTGACGACTTAAGTCCTTGGTCATCCAGAATGTGATCCGGGAAAGCCAGCTTCAGGTTGCTTTTTCCAAAATCAAAAGACCTTGCACCCGGATTCGAATGTCATGCTTTTCAAATACTTATTAATAAGTCTTGAGATGGTTATATCTGTCACCCCCAAATTCTAATGCACCCCTTGGGCTTTTCCTGCTGGTGGGATGGGGACTGGAGAGATGGGAGGTCGGGGTGAGGCTGTCTTCTTTTTTTTTTCTTTATATATTTTTCTTTATAGCTGCTAGGGCAGCTTAGAACAACTTCATTTAACCAAGATATCTGCAGCTTCGTTGCCTCGGATGTCAACTTGCGAAACTTTTTGTGTAATATAATCTATTTGATTTTGCAAAAAATTTAGCGGGAGAGAATTTGATTTTCCTTAAATTAATGAGAATGCACTGTGAAGTATGGTGCTAAATATAAAATTATTAATTTGTGGCTTTATTTAACACTGGTTAAAAAATATGAAATTTACAGTTTAATTTTAACGAATCATTATTGAGTCTCTTTTCATCATTACAAATTTGTATTTCCCAGAAAAATCTATTGCATGAAATAGTGGTTGAATTAACGTTTTAATTGTTTTCCCGCATGCACAAATATTAACATAGTAGTAAATTATATTTGAAGCTAAATAATTTATATTTTCCTCATTATACACTACTAGTTGGTTTATCTTTGTTTAAATATCTATTTGGTTTTTAATTTTTTTTCTTTAAGGAATTTTTTGTCTGAAAGTACTTTTTAAAACTAATATTGGAAAGATTAATTTAAAATATTATTGGAAATAATAATTTAAAAATTTATAAAACAATCTATGCAGGTATGCTTAAATATAGTTAAATCATTTTATCATTTATTTAAAAATATCCAAATTTAAAACAGTACAGTATGTATTAAAGTGATTATCATTAAAAGTTCCAGAAAAAGAATTGCTTTATTTTTCTTAATTTTTTTATATTTTTTACACATTTAAAATTAAAATATTTCTAGTTATATTCAATACAGTTGTGTGTGATAACAAAAATAAAATGGTAACCTAAGAAAAATTAAATGTAAATAAATCGGTAAAATAATATATATTTGAAGAATAACAAAAGAAATTATTAAATGAATATTGACGAAGCCTCACGTTATTATTTTTCTATGTGTATTTTATTCTTTATGCTGACAAAAATACTTGTCTTTTTTAAAAAACGAAATTTGTGAGATACAGTGTTTTTTGTTAATCTTTAAAATTTCTCTTTGATTTAAGCAAAATATTAAGGTTGACTTTGTGTACAATTACAACGTTAGAGGAATATAAAATTTTGGAACTCAAATAATAATAAACACTTCTTTCCATCCACAGAACAGTTT
>JAJQOW010002528.1:0-15000 GCA_037975125.1 Latrodectus hesperus
AACTAGGAAACATTGGGTTTGGAGTTAATGGTACAAAATGCTGGTAAAAGCAGAGGTGCCCAATGACATACAAACTCAATTTTAAGAAGAAGAAGAAGAATGTCTAACTAACAATTAATGACTGATTTAAGGCAATAAGGTTGACTGATGTAAGAAAGCTCATTCTATTGAGACAGATTCATAGATCTTGATTATTCAATCACTTTTTTAACTCTCTTAAGAAAATAATTTCAGAAGAAATAGTTAATCCATACATATACTTCTAAAATCTCAAAAGCATGACATAGAATATTATTTTTATTTAACAGAGCTAAAAAGAATTTTAACGAAATGTTAGTAGTGCAAATAGAAAACTAAACTAAAATTTTTATCCAAATGCGTGTTACAGTACTTGTTAGAAAAATAGCAATGAAATCAATGCTTCTTACGTCGTTTGCTTGGATGAAGAAATTCCATGGTAAGAGAGATGTTATACCAAAGAGATACATAGTCAGTTTTACTATATTGTACCTGAAGGGGAAAAAAGATACATGTAATTATTATATGAATGTAAGTGAAATATATGAAAAAGAATATATTAAAATACCTTTAAAATGCTTCAATTTATTTAGATAAGGTACCGTATTTACTGGCGTGTAAGACGCACATTCTATTTTGTATACATTTTCGAAGGATAAAGCTTAATTGCCGTTCATTACATGGAGAATTTATAGTGTTTTAAATATTAAATAATACAAATAAAAAGTAATACTTTCTGCAAATACCCACTCTATCAGAGAAGTAATAACTTTTAATCTTCGTCGAAACCCAGATATTCGTTTCCGGAGCCAAATGAATTCTAAACTCAATCGGCACCTGAGTCCACATACTATTAGTTGTCCTCTGTTGCAAGCTTAAATGATTGAACCATTGACTCTGTTTTTTATGGACCCCATTACATACTGTGAGTTGCTCTTTTTGGATCACTACCGACGTACAAAACACAGTGTCTGTAAGACGCAGTATCTACATATAAAACGAGTATCGACATATAAGACAAGTATCGACGCATAAGACAAATATCGACGTATATAAGACGCAGTATCGACGTAAAGACAGGTGTCGACGTATAAGACGCACATCGTTTTTCAGGCTTATTTTCGAAGAAAAAAGTGCATTTTCTACGCTGATACGTTTGCTACGGTAATACTTATGATCATACGCTGATATGGTAACTAAAAATGCAAATAAACGTAACTTGGTTTAAAAAAACTAATTTTTGAAACACTTGTAGATAATATAATTACTTTTCTATACAAATAAAAAAATATTAAACGTTTCATAATGAGATTTAATAGTTTAAATTGTATTACAATCCATTCCTTACATTTTAAATTTTGCTCTTTCAATACTTGTTCATGTATCACTGAGACACTGATAAAGATATTTACAGTTTGTCATTCGTTGAGCAGTCACCATGGATGTAATGGTCTGGAGAAAATTTCCTCCCTCTCCAGATCAATGTCAAAATGGAGATTGGATACTCTGGTGGTGCCATCTATCGGAAGAATCTTAGAGCAAAGACGTACTATCACCTTTGTAGTGCTCTGATTAAACGAAAGACCCAACCCACAGACTTATATACAGCCAACAGCATAGCGAACTTGGTTTGTCTAAGTGTCATAAGTAACAACAACATAGTTTATCATCATTAAAAGAACGCATTGAATAACCTCTAAGTAGAAATATATATTTAAGTAGAGTTAGACAAAACTCGGAGAAGCTGAGTCTTATTTTATGAGTATTATTTTTCATACTGCTTTTGAGAAACAATTTTAAAAATTCCAGAAAATAAAGAATATTCATTTTGTGAATTGGATGGCTCTTTTTTAAAAAAAAAAATAGAATTCGCTAATCAATTATAATAGTCTTTAACATGCTATAAAAGTATGTACATATCCATGTCATAATGCACATGCTGGAAATAAAATCTCATTATGTAAGTATGTTATTCGAATACATCTTTAAGATTTAACTTTTCACAGTAAACTACTTGAAGTAATCACGAATTACAGTACTAAGTAATGAGACGTGTTCTCTCATGCAACAGTTGAGAAATATTTATAAGATTTATCGAAGAAAGATTCAAACTCATTTCAGAAATTCGAAGCCCTTTTGTTAAATTCTTTATCCCAATCAAATGTGATAATTATACGTGCTCGTTAAATCTGTGGAATCGAAAGTCCTGCGGTCGGTAGTTGAGCAGCTACGATGGATGTAATGGTCTGGAGAAAATTTCCTCTTCTTTCATATCAAAATGGAGGGAGGGAATCTTCTGGTGATGCCATCTATCGGAGGAGTTTAAGAGCAAAGTCGTACTTTCACCACAGTGGTGCTCTGGTTAAACGAAAGACTACTGACTTCAATTCGCGTGGCAAACGGCATGGTGAGCTTGGCTTACCCAAGGATCATAAGCAACAACAACAAATATGATAATTTTTGACATCTAGTAAAATTGCTCATATTTTCGCAACGTAAATGTTAAAAAGGAATTTTTCGTGAATAAATATATTGTACTGTTTAAAGAAATTATTTTTCAGTAAAAAATTCATATAGTAATTAAATATTATGATACTGTTAATTGTGGGTCCTTCGTTAGGGAGGTACATGTCAGAAATTTTAGAATGCTATATAAAAATTATCCTCATAATGCTTGATGAAATTAATGAAGAGAAAAGAAAAAAATGAAAAAAAACCTTATATGTATAATAAAAAACAAGTATGAAAAACAAGAAAAAATATAAAAATAGGATAAAGTTGAAGTAAAAAGCTATAGAATATCGTATTTATTTGCATTTATTTTTTAAACAAACACACAGTGTATTTTATGATACTGTTTTTTAACCATTTATATACAATTTCAAAATGTCTTCAATTGGAGAAATTTGTTTTTCAATTTATTATATGTATTTAATATGAATGTTTTTGATAGTTTTTATTTGACTATGGCGTTCCGAGATTATTTTCATTTGTTGTTATCATTTAAGGTATAGTTCCACATTACTTATAATTATTTGTGTTCATTTCTATATTAAAAAATTATATAAAAAAATTATTTCTTTAAATTTTTTAACTCTTATTATTGTTGCTGTTGATACTTATGACGCTTGGATAAGCCAAGCTCGCTATGACGTTGGTTACGGGAATTTCAGTCAGTAGGGTGCGTATTTCGTTCAACCAAAGCACAAAGAAGGTGAAAGTACAACTTTGCTCTAAACTCCTCCGATAGATGGCACTACCAGAGGATCTACTCCCTCAATTTATTTATAACTCGAGAAAAGTTAATAATTTTTTAATTGATGAAACTAAACAAAAGATTGACTTCTATTGGAGATAGTTTCCTGACGAGGTTAAAATATTTACTTTCAAAACGTTAATACAGGCGCATGTTACACTGTTAGATAAGTTTTCAGTAAGAGTGTAATGGTTATTCACACATACTTTAAGCATCTGCATATTTGTGTAAATTATGAATTTTTATGCTACCTCATATAATGAGAGAGAAAATGAAAAGCTATTAGTAAGAAGGTGACAATTCGAAATTCAATAAGAATTCATAAATAGAAAAATAATTTTTACTCTTAAAAAAAGAAAGATTTTATCAAATGATGTCCTTATGACATATTAATCATAAAATATATTTTGCGTGAATCATGAGGTATTCATGTAATTATACAGTCATTTTATCACTCAATTCCGTCTGTCCTTCAACCTTGTTTTTCCTATTGTTTGCAAGAAATGGATCCACAACTTTGAACTGTGATAAATATCACAGGAAAACAGGTGCAATTTAGATTGATTGCCAATAATAATATTTTCGTTGCTATGATATGCAATCAAAACTGAGACAACTTTTACTCCTACTCTCTTCTAGGTGCAAAAATTGTATTCCGTTTAATGTACTTTTCTTCAATAGGTATCCTGTGCGTATGATTCAGACAAGAAGAATAAAAGTTAACTTTATATATTTAAATGTTTATTATTAACAATTCATGAATGGAAACATTTATATTTCCATTCGTTCAGCATATTTTAAAATTATTTTAATTTTGATTAAAAATATTAATATTTTATATTATAAAAATATCATAATTTTTTTGTAAAAAAGAGCTGTACACTTTTATATTTTTAGAACTATCAGTATTTTTCAAAAGGTGATGAAGTGATATACTGTAATATGACACTTTTAGAGAAATCTTATTTTGGTTTAATGCTAGATAAGAAATTCCGATTAAATATTTTGCAGCTGTTTTCCCTTTAAATAATGAAACTGAGACTTAAATATGCATATTTTGTCTCAGTTTCATTATTTAAAGGAATAACGTGAAGATATCATATATTTGCAATGGCATTCAGTACCTAATATGATATTTAATAATGTGGATTCCTACTTATTCATCATTCCTAATCCTATTGTGCCCTATCCTACTTCTAAGCCAGCTTAGGAGTGTTATTTATGACATTTGTACAAGTCAAGCTCACTAGAAGGCTATGCGAAATTAAGTCAGAAGGGTGCTATTTCGTTTAATAAGAACTCCACGAAGATGAAAGTACGACTTTGCTCTAAACTCTTCCGATAGATGGCACCACCAAAGGATCCGATCCCTCCATTTTGACATTGATCTGGATGGGGAGGAAATTTTCTCCAGACGATTACACCCATTGTTACGGAAACAATAATTATTTGTGATAGGCAAAGAAAAAATAGTCGACGCGATAGTGGTCCGTTGCCTTGCAAGAATCAGCTTAGGACTATGCATTCATTTAATACAAGGACAAATGTCTTCACAAAAGTCTCACTGAATATAGAAGGCAATTTCTAGTAGTAAGTAAAATCAAACTTGAATTGTAAACCTTAAAACTATTTGAGCGACAATAAATACTATAATAATAGTAATAGTATTGATCTGAAGTAATGAGTTATCCCGCTTTTTGCTGTATATAATATGATAATTCAAGTATACAGCATATCTAGAATCAGAGTTTTACGGCTCAATTTGAATTTCTATTCTAAAATATTAGGTCGAATCATATATAATTTGTAGTAGTTAAAGTATTCCGAAGTATTCTGGTGTTCCGGTTTGAACATTTCAGAAATTTGGCAAGCCCCTAGCTATATGCCACCACAACAAACTATATTTTGCTTTTTACTGAATAGATAAACGTCCATTTAATCTTTAATGATTATTTTATGTGGTGAATATTGCTCCTTTAACTTAAAATAGCATTGAAAATGAATTTTTTCAAGTGAAGCTTTGAGAATTCAAACAAAGTGTACCATTAAGGCTATAGCTGGAAAAGTATGCAGTGTATATTGTGGATGTCTACTATAAGCAGTCCAAAAGTATGTAGCTCGTTTGTTAAAATCCGTCCAATTAATAAATATTCGGAAGATGAACTGAGCTTGGGAAATCCATCCAACTTCTTTTCTTTCTTTTTTGGAACATTTTAAAGCCACAGTGGAACAAAACGAACATCAATCGGAAACATGTAAAAAGGAAGACTAAATATATCTAAATATATTGGCAATACTTTCATAATGAAGCATATCATATTGTAGAAGCTACAAGAACATTTCAAAAAAATATATTATCAAAAATTGTAAGAGATAATTTCTTTTTTAATGTATTTTGTTTAATTACTATTTTCACTTATAACATGGTTTCGCAATAACGCGTGTAAATAATTGTCATCAAATCATTTAGTGTGATACGTTTTTTTATTCTGCAGAACTCCAATAATGAATGCAAGGGAATATATAATAATTTCATATTACAATTATTGAGAGAGAAGGGCTTGATCATAGTGTTATTTGCAATTTGAAAAAATGTTTTAGAACAAGTTGAAAATGTAAAATTTTGAACGGATTAGGAAAAGCAAAATTTTTAAAATGATGAAAATACACTTGTCTTGTGAATGGATCACACGAATTAATTATTGTGCAAGGAAATCAACATTAAAAGACTTTATTTAAGAATTGTAACAGTCAGAACTCAACAAAAGCTTGGGAAAATATATTATTTCTATCATGAGACACAATTTTGAAGTAATTAGCTGAATAATAAAGGTAGGACGTTAAACATGATTTGTATTATGATATAATTTGGCTTATGACCCAATGGAATTCATTTAGTATTTCTATTTGAGTCCAATATCAATTGAATTCAACAACTTGCTGCTTTACTTTTTCAAGAAAAATCTTTCAGATAAAAAAACTGGAGACTCATCGTGCGATTAACTTTGATTATTACAATAATTGTGATAAAATTTAATTAGAGAATATACATTTAATTCTCATAAAGTGGATTTATTCGACTAAAAGTTCATTTATTTCATTAAATAAAAATATTTGAAAGGGAATGATTAATGGCTTAGTGATAAATTAACGTAAAATTAATACTCATTTAAAAAGTTAACTTAACTCAGGGAATGCGAACGAAATTGCCTAGATAAAACTATATCCTTTTTATTAATTCATTTCCAGTTAATTTAATATGCTTTTTATTCCCACATATTTCTTAATGTTAGAAAGCTGTTCTAGCAACTAACACACGAATTTAAAAGTTACAAAAGTAAAACTGTAAATAAAAAATTAATTAAATACATTAAAAACTGCGTTTAATGGAATTCGCATTTCGCTTAACTGAACTGACAAGAGACATTCAGATTTCACTTACGTCAAATTTCGGACTTCATTGGTATTTTTTATACAACTTTATAAAAAATTAAAAGAAACTTTTACTTAGAAAATTTTAAAGTGCTAATAAATGTTATAAGTACTAATTTTGCTGTCAAATTAATTACATCTCCAAGTTACTTAAATGTGATTTGAGACAGAAATCTATTCTTCGTAATTTAAGTTATGATCATTAAGATCACAAAGACAAATGGATACCAAGAAGAGAGGTTATTTATACAATTTAAGTAACACTCTTAAAATCAAAGAAAAAAGTGAAATATTGATTTTATCACATGATACATTTCAATGTCAAAAAATTGCATTTTCAAGAAGCTTAATATTACTTTCTTAAAGATGGATTCAAAGTTCGTTTCGCTAAAGTCTTCAGACTTTCAAACTAAAAAAAATTCTTGCAAACCAATAAAACACATAGTTTACTGTTACCACAGAAATAGCTCTAGCAAAATAATTAAGTTAGTCAGGGTTAGTATAGCGACAAGAACCATCTATTTCAAATGGAATTAAGGTGTTATGAATTGGGGGGGTTGATATTTAGGGCTCAAAGTGTTCAGTAGGCCAAAATCTACCATCTGTCGTAAAGAAGAACGAGTCTTGTTCCCATGCGAACAGACAAGCACAAGAAAAATTTCAGGGAGCTATGTTCTTAATAGATAGTAGAAGTAGAGATTATTTTTACTACAAAAATGCAAGAAGATTAAATTATTATTTGGAAAAATAAGCAAGGAATACTGAAAGATTGCCAGTCGCTGAGGAATTTCTAGAATTTTTATGACAATATTTCAGCGCTTTACAAAATAAGCACAAACGGCAAGTAGCTTCTGGCTCACGAAAAATCCCAAACTGAATATTTGATTTATTATGTCTACAATGTTTCTTGATTAACATTAAAATTATTTCATTGCATCGCCAATTGTTTCCCATAAGATGAAAATTTAAATTAGTTTCGTGAAGTTTTTTTTTTATCTCATGGAGGAAGAAAATAACCATCGCTGTTACGTAGATTGATTCTTAATAATGATGTCAGATTCATAAAAACAAAAAAGTTAACTTTAATGTTACCAAAATGAAAAAAAGGTTTGATTACCATACAGATTCGTTTATTTATTTTTACTGGACTGAAAGAGTGCCAGTAATGATTACAATTATGCATTTTGCTTTACTTGCACATAAGGGGAAATATTTTACAACAGATGAAAATAATACAAAAATTTCAAAGGTTAACATTATTTTAGTAAGATATATGTGTAACTTGGCTGAGCGTATAAGAAATAGTTATCATCGCGTTTGAATGAACTTAATTACTTTTTCAAACCAGTGAATGTGTTTACATTTCAAGATCAAATGAATAATTTTCAAAAGATACAAATGTATGACCTAAGTGATAAGCAGAATGCAATTCGGTTTGAAAGTTGAACTATCGACATCCTAACTAATGCCTTGTTTCTGGCTCTTCATTAAAATATATTGGTTGTTGAGGTAAAAAGAAAAACATGCATTTTGCTTTGATGTTCGTATTGAATACAAAATAACTTCCATTTTTCATATGGAAAAAGAAAACGTATCATCAATGTAATTGGTTTTCTTCATCAGAAAAGGCTTCCCTTTTATTTAGACATCATCAGATCAATTATTAGCCCACATTTTCTTAATATTGAAATAAACTTCTATTCTAATAATCTTCCTATCGTTAAATAATCTTTGGAGACTTAATTCTTAAGGTAAGGAAGATGCTTGAAATTTGGCTCAAAAAGCACCATAAATGGTAAAAATAAAAGACTGTTTATCTTACAAAGTCTGCTGCCACTTTAGGCTTCTTATAGTGGTGACTTTGATGGGGTTCTTATAAATTATCCCTCAATACAAAGTAATGGATGAACACAGCGACAGATTCATAACATAGATTTGAAGGTCTTCTGCATCATCGTCATTATTATCTAATTCTCTCGTGTGACTTATATTCTTATCGGACACGTGTCACTGTTTTGTGATATATCAAAGAGGCTCCTTTACGTAATGTGTTCGATAAGAGAAAGGAGCTCTTGTTTCGTTCTCATCTTGAGGAGAATCATCTGGAAATGGGGGACTCGAGTGTTGATTTGCCTGTGGAGAGTCACCCCATTGTCTTTTCAAATCAGGAATTTAGCGGTATACAAGGGAAATTTCGACATCTTGAATCAAGATAATTTTTATCTGTAACGAAGGCTGCAACGTTTTTTTTGGCTTCCACGGGAAGAACGTCTGTTTTGTTCGAAAAGTATTAGGATAACAAACGAACAGATGACGCATGCGTTTACTTTATTGAATGCATTTCTGAAAGCGCTTTTTTCACGTGTTAACTAAACTTCAAATAAATTCTTCGTTTATGAAAATTATTGGAAGAGTGTCATATATCTTTTTTCTTCATAATATCGCTTTAATCCCTTAATTTTTTTTAATAAGTAATTTTTTTTGAACATGAGCTGTATTTTTTTTTATCCAATAACATAAATAAAATGACATATTTAAAGTTATTTACTTCTTTTAATGCATAAGTATGAGAAAGTGAGTTAAAAATATGTGTACTATAATCATTTATACAAAAATTTGAGAATAGAGCAAATTTTTTGCCTTTTATAAGTGATCATCTATAAAAACAAAGAAATCTGTATTATTTTATGGATGATCTTAATTAGTTAAATATGTGTTTATATTTTTGCATTATTAAGATTAGTATATTTTGACATTATTCTGTTGATATAGAAAAAATTGAGACATAAAATATTAAAAAATATATTATAAAAACAACTTTTAAGTAATAGATTTATTTACATACTTTATTTACATTAGAAAATTTCACGCTTTTTCTTAAATAAAAAGATACTGCTTATCAGGTTTAAGTTTTTTAATATATTTTCATTTTATATTATTTATTACGCATTGAAAAATTCAAGCATTTTCAAACATTTTTAAAGAGTTAAACTAAACGTGGGTACATATGTATTTTATATAGATATTTTACAACTGTATATATTTATTAATTTTAGTAAAAAATGTAAATGAAAATACTAAAAATAGTTAAAATGAAGAAACTCTAACTTATTATATATATATATATATATATATATATATATTGTACCGAGCTCCACGGGTTCGTGTTGATTGAGAGTTGAATAAAGCAACCACTTAATGCACACAAGACTTTTATTCGTAAAAACTTCACTAGAGAAACGAAATTCCCGCTGTAACAATCACAATTATACAGCTACAATTCGTCAGATACAATAAGAAATAGCTTCCAATCACAGGTCTCAAATACCTCAGACAGAGAACAACTAGCAGTCACAACTAATCGTCTTCACTCACTGACTGTCTTCACAAAACTCTACTACTATTCCATGTCGGGCTGCGGTATTTATACCTGACTTGGCGGAGAAATCTACCAATTTCGCCAAGGCTCTGGAAGCTTCTAGGCTATCTCGGAAAATATTGGTCCTAGAGCTTAGGTGATGGATGTTTCCAGAAGTATCGATTTCTCGCCAAGTCGCCAAGAATCTCGCCAACCGTCGCCAAGAATATCGCCAAATGTCGCCAAGTCGCCAAATCATTAGGAAATCCGCTTTTAAACTACAACACGTCTAAATACCGCAATTTTTGCCCAAAATGTGAGAATTTCTGATCTGTCTGAGATATTTTAAGACAAATATAATCATTATTTACAAATTTGTAACATTGCCCCCTCTCAAGGACTGCACGTCCCGGGCAGTACAATCCCCTGATAGGAGGCCAAATTTAATATAAAAGAATTTACATTTCAAGAGGATACAGAGCACATTACATACACAAGCAATAAAAATACAAGAAAATAGAAAAGATTAAAATTATCTATACTATTTACAAACAGACCATGGTCTACTGATTTTTACTCTACATTACGATAAGGAGCTAATCTATCATAATGTACTACCTTTGGTTTTGAAGCAGATGATTTTCTTATACGAACCACGACGTCGTTCAGTCTTTTTAGGACTGTGTAGGGACCTTCCCAGTTGGCTTGCAACTTTGGAGAAAGTCCTTTACGTCGAATCGGGTTCCACAACCAAACTTTGTCACCTTCTTGGAATTCATGTCCCGTCGCTCTTGTGTCATACCTTGTCTTCATTCTTTCGGTCGTCAGGTTGATTCGGTCTCGAGCGAAGTTATGGACATCTTCAAGACGTGCCTGAAGGTCTCGAAGGTATTCCTCTGGCGATGAAGATGTATCCGGTGGACGACCAAACTGAAGATCACAAGGGAGACGAAGTTCGCGACCAAAGAGCATCTGTGAAGGAGTATATCCGGTAGTCTCATGGACAGCACTGCGATATGCAAGAAGAAACAGCGGTAGCTTCAAATCCCAATCTTGCTGATTTCTGGAAACCATAAGGGAGAGGTTATTCAAGATGGTTCTGTTAAACCTCTCTACCATGCCATCCGATTGTGGGTGTAGTGGCGTGGTCTGCGTCTTGTCTATTCCGAGAATTTGACACATTCCTTTAAACACAACAGAGGTGAAATTTGTCCCTTGATCAGAATGAATTTGTAAGGGTGTGCCGAATCTGGAAACCCATTGTTGCACTAGAACCTCGGCTACTGTAGTCGCCTCTTGATCGGGGATTGCAAACGCTTCAGGCCACTTAGTAAAGTAGTCCATGACAACTAGTATGTATTTGTTGCCATTTGAGGATCGTGGTAAAGGACCCAAAATGTCCAATGCTATCCTCTCAAAAGGTGCTTCTACGTTGTACCGCTGCAACCTTCCTCGGCTACGTTTCTTCGGTCCTTTACGTGCCGCACAGTCATCACAAGATTGGCACCATTTCTCTACATCTTGTCTCGTTTTGCTCCAATAGAAGCGTTCTCGAACTTTCTGTAGAGTTTTCATTACTCCGAAGTGGCCTCCAGTTGAGCTACTGTGCAATTCTTTCAAAACATCTGAAATTCTTGATTTTGGAAGAACAAGCTGCCATTTGAAATTACGTCCATCATCGGACTCCCATTTCCTGTATAAGACACCATTTCTTATATGGAGTGAGTCCCAAAGAGCCCAATATTGCTTAGTAGCAGGACTGTAGGTGGAGATATCCTGCCAACTTGGTCTCATACTAGAAGATTCTTTCAATTCAAGAATTGGATTTATATCTGGGTCTTCTTTTTGGGCTTCCCTAAGTCCTTCATCACTCCATGGGTCTGGTTTTGATGGAGGTGAAACAGTAACTTGGCGTACCGAAGTATTTATCAGCTGATAGTTCTTCTCTACTCTAGAACAGTATCGACAGCTTTCATTACATGGCTTCCTTGATAGTGCATCAGCATTTCCATGAAGAGTTCCTTTGCGATGACGTATTTCAAAGTCAAACTCCTGGAGTCGTTGAATCCATCTGGCTACCTGTCCTTCCGGATTTTTAAAATTTAAAAGCCAGGTTAAGGATGCGTGATCTGTCCGGAGCAAGAACTTTCTTCCATAGAGATAATGGTGGAAATGTTCTATGGCTTTAACGATTGCCAGCAATTCCTTCCTGGTTGTACAGTAATTCCGCTCTGGTTTCGATAGACATTTACTCCAATAAGCAATGACATATTCTTTATCATCAATTTCTTGCGACAAAACAGCTCCGATATTTTCGTTGCTGGCATCCGTATCTAAAATGAATAATTTTTCGGGCTGGGGATATGCAAGAACGGGCGAAGATGTCAACGCCTCCTTCAGTTGTTTAAAAGCTTTCTCACATTCATCTGTCCATAGAAATCTCTGTTTAACTTCTGTCAACTTGTGAAGGGGTCTGGCAATACTTGAAAAACCCTTAACAAATTTCCTGTAATATGTGCATAGTCCAAGAAAACTTCTTAATTGGTGGACATCTTTTGGACGACTCCAGTCCTTAACTGCAGAGATCTTTTCAGGATCTGTTCTTACACCTTCAGCAGAGATAATGTGTCCCAGATAGCTTACTTCACGTCGGAATAAATTACATTTGCAAGGATTCAGCTTCAGGTTGGCCATTTTTAATTTTTCCAGCACCTTTCGGATGTTTCTTAAATGGTCTTCGAATGTGCGCCCTACAATAATGATATCGTCCAAATATACCAAACAGGCTTCGTAGGAAAGTCCTCGTAATACTGTCTCCATCAGGCGCTCAAACGTTGCAGGTGCATTGCAAAGCCCAAATGGCATAACCTTGAACTGCCAAAGTCCTTGTCCTGTGGTGAATGCAGTCTTTTCTCGATCCTCAGGATGTATCTCTACTTGCCAATAACCACTCTTGAGATCCAAAGTCGAAAACCATTGTTTTCCGGATAAAGCATCAAGTGTATCGTCAATCCTAGGAAGAGGGTAACTATCTTTTTTTGTGATGTTGTTTAACCGACGATAGTCAACACAAAATCGGGTAGAGCCATCTTTCTTCCGAACTAAAACAATAGGTGAAGCCCAAGGACTCTCTGATGGCTCAATGATGTCATTCTGCTGCATTTCCATCAGAAGATTATCCACCTCTTCCTGCTTAGCGAATGGCAATCTTCTCGGATGTTGTTTAATGGGTGGATGATTTCCTGTATTGATTCGGTGCTGCGTCAATTTGGTTCGCCCAACATCATCTGATTTCTTGGAAAAGAGATCTCCAAATTCTAATAATAGATTTCTTGCAGCATTCCTCTGTTTATCATCTAACTCTGCACTCTGAAGGAGTTCATTAATTAGAGTGTCAGGAGGCTCAGATAGTGTGGTTTGACAATTTCGGTTAATACAGGTCACTGGAGTGCAAGTCGCCAGCACTTCTCCTTCTTTTATTAGTTTTACCTTATTGCTTAGATTAGCAACTCTTACCGGGATTATATTTCGTGAAAGGTCGACGAGTGAAGAAGCCACTAGTACTCCTTTAACGCTGTTGTCGGAATCTGGATATTCAGTCAATCCATAATGAAAATTATTATCTTCTGATAGAGCTCCGGAAACTATTGTCTCAGTTCTTGGTAGTAATGTTATTTCACTCTTTGCAGTTATATGATGGACTGTTTTAATATCAGAACACTTCGTCTTAAAAATCGCTATGTCTTCAGAACATGAATGTAGTTCATTATTTTTAAAATCTAACTTGAAATGGTTTTCTTTGAGAAAGTCTAATCCGAGAATAAATTCGTCATTTATATCAGCGACATATGCCATATGATGGTACACGGCATTACCAAATGCAATGCTTAGATTGACTTTTCCATGCACTTTAATCTTATCACCCGTCACAGTTTGGAGGGTAATGCAGGGCGGAGTCCAGATGAGTTTCTCACCAAGTTTGCGAGCCAAATCTGTCCTAATGATAGTTACGTTGGCTCCAGTATCGATTATCATTCTGCAGGGAACTTCGTTGACATGTCCCATAACAAAAAGTCCGTTGTCGCCGCCACTTACGGAAGAAATGTGAAACAATTTGAAATGGGGCTTCTGACTCTCTGGACATCTCCGCCCCGCGAGGATGGCCACATATTAGTTTCCCTGTTGTGGTGGAAGATCATTTCCACCCTCTTTTTGTTTCGGGCAGTCTCTATGGACGTGTCCGACTGCACCGCAAGTCCAACATTGAATCTTCATGTTTCTGCCACCTTTACTCATTTCTAAGCTACGGACTTTTCGCCGCAGATCTTCAATTTGCTTTCTTAAATTACAGTCCGTATCAGTAGCAGAGACGGCTCTGATTGAGTGCCGGTCTTTACGCGCGGCCTGCTGGGCAGCCTCTATCTTATGTGCGTATACTAGGGCAGATCCGATATCCTTGACATCGGCGAGTCTAAGTGTTTTCTGTATCTCTGGATCCCGCACACTATCGATGAAGTGATGGAGAGCCAAATCTTGACGTGTCTCAGCTGGGCAGTCCGAAAATGCTAGATGGGAAAGTCGCTGAATATCGGCAGCCAATTCTTGCAGACTTTCACCCGCTTTTTGATAGCGGGACTTTAACTGTAGTCTGCTATATTCTTTGGTGCACTTATCTCCAAACCGCAGCTCAAGCGCACTCGATAAGGCTTGGAAATCGTGCCTCTGTTCCTCCGGAAGCGTCTCGAGGATGTCAGCCGCGTCTCCTCTTAAAGAAGCCGCCAGGTGAAAAGCTTGGGCTCGGGGATTCCATCCATTGGCTTCCGCTACCATCATAAACTGGGTCTTGTATACTTGCCAGGATGATTTCCCATCAAATGTTGAGAGTTTAATATTGGCTAGGGATGGCACAAATGCCACGTTGGGTTCCTCATGTCTG
>JAJQOW010002529.1:0-16279 GCA_037975125.1 Latrodectus hesperus
TTTTTTGAATTTTTGATTTTATTCCCAGTTAATAATTCAAAAAACATTACAGTTCAACGATACAACCAACATGTCCTGTTTCATTAATATTATTTTTAATACTTTCTCTCAAAGTGTTACAAGAATGACAAATAGATATTATTCCTTTATCTCAATGGCCCTCGGATTTTGAAAAAACTTGAGTGCTCTGCTTTGTAATATGAAAATCTTGATGTTTACCAGATATTAATGTCAGTTCACACCATCTATGCAAATTGATTAATATACGAGTATAATTAATTTGCGTAGATAATTAACTGCAAATTGACATATTAATATTAATTTGCCATTATAAGTTAATGTTAATTTGCTCCGTTTGTGTAATTATAAGAAGTTCCGTAATTTTAACAGTTTTTGTATTTCGATATTATAACACGTATACTAATATCGTACACACAAATGTGTTGACAATGAAACAAAAACCTAGAAACAACATTTTATCAATAAATGGTTTAACAATAAATTACTTTTCTGATATGAAAATTTCGTATATTATTTATACCAATGATTTCAACACGTTTATATGAAATTCTTAGCTTTTATAAAGCTTTTTGCTATTGCAATGCAAATAATTATAAATTCTTTTGGTGTCAAATATTTTTCTCATTTCTTGGTATGAAAAGATTTTTTTCTTGTCTTTTATCGTCAAAGCTTTTTTTTTTTTTTTTTTTTTTTTAGTTTTTACAATAATTATGATCATTTGAAATAAATGCATTTATAAATAATAAGCATTTAAATTTTGTTTTTATATGATATTAATAGCAATTAATTGGTTATAAGTTATAAATTATAAGAACTTATAAAAACATTTGATTTACAAGTAATAAGTATTAGGTCTACCGGAAAGTTCTGTCCGCTCTGGTTGCAATCAGTATCAACAAGTATGCGCATATGCCTGTGACACATATTTGGCTCTCTCTTTTGATCGCTAACAATGTATACACATTTTCGTCGCAGATGAATTAAAACGAAGTTCATTTACGGATTCCAACAAAGAAGAAATGCTACAGAAGTGTATAGAAATTTATTGTAAGTGTTTGGTGAAGGTACAGTTTCTGATAGAACATGCAGAAGATGGTTCAAAAAATTTCATGTAGGTGATTTTGACCTTTCTGATAAGCCACGCTCTGGGCGACCATCTTTGATCGACAACGATACTGTCAAGATCATGTTAGAGCAAGATCCTTTTTTGACAACATCGGAGATTGCGGAAAGGCTTGATTCATCTCAACAAACCATTTCCGACCATATTCGGAAACTAGGGTTTGTGTGGAAGTATTCGAGATGGGTGCCCCACAAGTTAAGTGAGAAGAATTTGAATGATCGAATCATCATATGCACATCTCTGCTTGCACGCAACAAAATTGAACCCTTCTTGGACCGGATCATAACTGTGGATGAAAAGTGGATTACCTATGAAAACATCATAAGAAAAATTGCATATTGTGAACCCGGAAAACCTGCCCCCTCTACCTCTAAACCGAAGTTGAGCCTGAACAAGAGAATGTTGTGCATATGGTGGGACATTCGAGGACCAATACATTTTGAGCTGTTGAAACCAAACGAAAGGCTAAATTCGGAGAGGTACTGTCAGCAATTGGATAAATTAAAAACAGCACTCCAAGAAAAGAGGCCGGCGATGTTCAATAGGAAGGACATCATACTGCTTCATGATAATGCCAGGACACATGCTGCTTTGGGGACTCGTCAGAAAGTCGCAGGGCTAGGCTGGAAAATTCTGTAGCATCCACCATACTCCCCGGACCTAGCACCATCTGATTATCACTTGTTTCTGTCCTTACAAAATTTCTTGCAGGGCAAACAATCCAAGAACGAAGAAGATATCAGACAAGCACTGGTTGAATTTTTGGCCTCTAGAGATAAGACATTTTTTAAAAATGGGATATACAAATTGCCATCACGCTGGCAAAAAGTCATAAATAATGATGGCAATTATATTGTTCAATAAATCCAAAGAATGAAAAAATCCAAAGAATGAAAAAATGTATTCCTTTGCTTCATTCTAAAACGGACAGAACTTTCCGGCAGACATAATATTTAGGTTTTGAACATTTTGTAACTCTTAATTAATAATAAAAGTTTTGCTTAAGATTAAGTGTAATTTAACAAATTGCAAATTTGCTTACACTTGTTAATTAAAATTAGCTATAAAAATATATTAAACACTTATAAAAATGCAAAATACTAAATACAGTTAATGAAGTTGCAATCTAACTGATCTAATTTATAAACTAGTATTTAATTACCAATTGCCAACTATTATTAGTAACCAATTTAGTTATATTCAAATAAAGCAAATGTTTTAGAGTAAATATTCAATGAATTATTTTAAACTGAGATTGATTATTTAAAAAATGCATTGTAATATTTACAGTTAATTTCCTTTGAATAAAACTAGAATAAATATTTAGTTTAGTGGACTATACCATAAATAACAGATTAAATATTAAAATTAATTTTTAAGTATTTGCATTAAAAACAACTAAAGGCCATTTCTTATTTGTTTAACAGATGGATGATGCAAATGCCAACAATATGTGTTGGGGATTTTGGCAAGGGCGAAGAAATGAAGCCAGTCCAAACAGTTTCTTCCAACTACAGTAAATTGGTAGAAGAAAAATCATAACTCAAAATATATTTATTGCAATTTAAGACTCTTTTTGAAGAAAAATAAATTTTCAAAAAACTTGCAGAGGAGACATGTTTTTTTTTTGAATAAATATTTTGATTTCATACGTTTCCAATTATTTTAAATGAAACAAAGAATATATCATATTGTTTATATAAAAAATAGATCTTTCCTTTGCACTTTTAAAAGTAAACAAATTTAAAAGTAATGTGTTTCGTATTAATTTTTTTATTTTGAAATACTTATAAATTTATATAATGAATCAATGAATTTTCTTTACTATTCTATATTGCTATATTCAAGTAAATATACAAAAGCAAGTACCAGATTTTAAGTCAATGTTTGAATTTTCATTTGTTTGCTTAAAGATTTATAGAACTTAATTTTTGTAGAACAAATTTACATGCTCTCTCTTCGAAAATAAAATTAGTCTTCTATAAATACACATTGCCATGTGAAAACTACAGGAATACTAAAAAAATGTATATAACCAATACATTTATATGCATGTGTTTACTACTTTTTAGTTTGTTTTTTCCATTCTTTTAGTTGTTACTTTAAGAGTTTTGTGGAGCAAAACATACTTAAGTACTGAACAATAATGGCATACACTCTTCGAAAATAAAATTACAATGTGAAAGAATACACATTCGCATGTGAAGATCGCAGGAACTTTAAAGTAACAAACATATGTTTACATATTTAATTATTTGTCATCTAATTTCTTAGTATTATGTTTCCCCAATTTACTCGTTCCGTATATGCAATAGAAGAAGGGTTCACAACAATAGTTCTATTAGAGAAAAACAAGAAATACTTCTATGGTATCTGCAAGCTAATTGCTTATTATTAATAAATACAAACGTACTGAAGTATTTCGCTACATTTATGTTTAAATGAATATAATCCTAAGATTTGTATTATTATGAATGCAATACTATATGACAATGGGCCGAAAACGTGAATTGCTCAGTCGCATCAAGTTGTGCAATCATCATGTTGTGCAGCAAGCTGTGCAAAATAATTAAGTAAAGTATTAATAGTGATTCATTCGATGCGAAACTTCACATCTGTCTTTTTCGAAAAGCACATCTATCTCCAGTAGGTTGTATGAGTTATAAGTATACTCACATTAAAGCTCTTCTTCTAAGTACTGAACATGTATATCTGTTTTAATGCATATTTGTAACCATAACCGATAATATCCAATAATTTTCAAGGTCATATTACTTTGTTAATAATTAATTATTGTTTCTTAATGTAACGGCTTGTTCATATATCATACTATTTCAGTACCAGGCTACATGACCGACAATGATTAATGTTTGAGTTGCGTGCATTCACATAAATTGAAAACAGATTAACAATGGATTGATATAACATTCGTATTACTCTGCTCTTGGTGACATGCAAATGATCTAGAAATATATCGATCATTTAAAATTAACAATGCATATATATTTTTTGAAGATTTTTATGCATATTTTTTATGAAATTAAGAAGAATATATTTTTTTCTTCAAGTAAAAAATTTTACTAAAATAGAATATTAATTTACAATGATATTATATTGCTACTATCTAGATATTTTAGCTATAAAATTTAAATAATTACTTGACTTTTTTAATTTCATTCTATAACTATTAATCCTGCTGGAAGTAAGAAGTTTCAAAATTCTGTTTAAAGCTTCATATTTCATTCTGCTACCCTTTGAATTTGAAGCGTAGAAAATGTTAGTCTTTTCAAATAATAAATAAATGAAAATAATTTTTGTAACATTATTCTTTTATACATTAATTAAATTTCCATTGGTGTTTTTTAAAGAAAAACTTGCAAGGCTGAATAGATATATGTAAAAAAACTGGTTAACATACTAATAATGAATGATACTAATAATTTTTCCATGAAAAAAACCACCAGGTTTATTGATAAATGGTTGGGAACCAACCAATGTTTTATTAACAAAATGATGATTTTAAACAAGATTTCCTTATTTTATCTTGTAAAATGTAGGGGAATATTTATTAATTCTGTTTACTCATTTATTTTTACACCTAGTATTTAGTTAGCAATTCATTTATTTCCTCATCTAGTATTTAGTTAACAAAATTCTTGATAGGAAAATAATTTCACCAGTAGTTTATTGTTCAATGACTAATGAGAAACATAATTCAAAAATTTTATTTTGGAAATATTAGTTCATTTTTTGTTAATATTGAACATCAATAGATTTTTGTAATTATTGATAGTGAAAGTTTGATTTCTCAAGAATTTAAAATACATTTGCAAATCTTACTGTTATTTACCATTTCTAGTCTTACCAAGCCGACCAATGACTGAGTGGTTAGCGTTCCTAACTCCTGAGCTGTTGGTCCCGGGACCAACTCGAATCCCGTTCGTGCATGGATGTTTCTTTCCTTCTCTGTGTTTCTCTGTCCTTTCTTCTGTGATGTTGTATGAATATGGCCCACCCTATAAACGGGTTTGTGGTAATATGGCGTGGGTAATCACCTCCGTGACTTGGTTCACAGGTTCTCGCTGGGTAACGACAAATGAGTAAAGGTTTCTGGCCTTGTTGTGGCATAGGATTCGTCACCCAAGTGTGCCCGCCATTGGAAAAAAAATCTTACCAAATATCTCTAATGCAAAGAAAAGAAGATTCTGTATATTTATTTGAAATTTCACAATTTATAATTAGTCTACTTGATATTGGAAAGTAATTCTCTTCTTTATCATAACTGTTAATAGTTTCAATAAATTATTTTTGAAAAAATGTATTGCACGTAATTTTTGAAAAAAAAATTTAAAGTTTCTTTAAAAAAAAGTAAGCAATAAATATTAAAATTTACTTAATACCTCGTTCAAAGAATTTCTTATATGAATGCCCATATTTAAAGTATCCTCGAAATAATACTTTTCCTAACTTTGCATTTATGACCAACGTAACAAAGATTTTAAATATCTTATACTTAAAATCTTTGCTACATCAGTAGATATTTATATGAACATCGTCCATATCCGGATATTTAAAATCTTCTATTGCAATTTGTCAAGTATACGCTTCCAAAGATTGGACAAGTTATAGAATTTCCAGTATCTGCTGCAAAAATCTTTGTTACATGGATAATTATCTATATGGACATCATCTATATCCGGATATTTAAAACCATCAATTGCAATTTGTCAAGCATCCGCTTCAGGATATAGGTCAAGTTGCAGCATGTTCAGCATCTACTGCAAAAATCTTTGTTATATCGGTAAACATCTATATGAACATCGTCCATAGCTGGATATTTAAAATCGTCAATTGCAATTTGTCAAGTATCCGCTTCCGAATACTGGACAAGTTTATCCGCTGTAAAAATCTTCGTTACATCGGTAAATATCTATATGGACATCGTCCATATCCAGATATTTAAAATCTTCAATTGCAATTTGTCAAGTATCCGCTTCCGAATACTGAACAAGTTGCAGCATGTCCAGTAACCACTGCAAAAATCTTTGTTGCATCTGTAAATTTCTACATGGATATCGTCCAGATCCGGATATTTAAAATCTTCAATTGCAATTTGCCAAGTATCCGCTTCCGGATACTGGACAAGTTGCAGCATTTTCAGTATCCGCTTGTACAGTGCGATAAAGTTTTGAGCACAAGCATGGAACTTCAGCACGGTAGCTATTACATCGGATTCTCTTGAAAATGCAGGATAAAGATAGACGCTGGTTTGACAAACAGATAGATACAAGATTGTCAAAATGTCTTTTTAGACAAAACTACATTCAGCGCAAAGCATTTTGTTTGTAGGAAACGTTCCAAGAAGCTCCGAAAAGAAAGATCATCTCCTGATTGCATTCGATACCATCTTAAAGGCTCTGAACAGGGTGTGACAATACGAGCAGTCATTAAGTTCATGAAACTCACATCTCTAGTTTGGATTGATGGTAATTTGAACGGCCATAGGCACATATTTGACATTCTTAAGGTCAAATATTTTTTCTAATTCTGGTAAATGATATATTTTATCGCGATAATGAAAAAAGCACTTGTTGCACTGTATACCATAACCTCTGTCGATACAGATTGCATTCAACTGTCGAAAAAGCTTTCATGGTCTCCAGACCTCTCCTTAACTAAGGACTTCTAGATCAGTAAATGTCATGTGCTGCTCTGAGACTTTCCCACTATTCCTTTCCAGCTGTTACTGTACATCACGCATGGCATTGACTTGAAGCTGCATGCAATATGTTGCCAGTTTCTGTCATACAAGGTTACTTCTCGATACTTATTAAAGGTAAAAAACATTTTGCTGTTATTTATGGCAACTGTTTTATTAATTTTGCACGCATGTAAACTACCAAACTGCTCTTGAAAGTTTATTCCTTGAAAAAAGAAACGAAACTAAAAACTAAATAGGTCGGGCAAAGACACTGCATAAGTACACTAAATAAATACGCAATTGAAAATGTAACAAATATTTAATAACACAAAAAATAACAAATATTTTTGGCCGATTAAATCAACCCGAGTTGTAGTATATTGTAGTTCTCCTACTGTAGAGTCGCATTCCTTGAACCCATGCATTGACCCATCTGAGGGTCTTAACGGGGTATATTTTCACCCTAATCTTCCTATCGAGGTTAACAAGTCTTCAGATCTTCCTGAGTATTTAAGGCAACTTGCTCTTGAGTTGATCAACAATATCCATGATGAAGCTGTGCTTATTTACACGGATGGTAGCAGAAATGACAGAACTTGTTCCGGTAGTGGGGTATTTATTAAGTATCAAAACGAATCCCACCAAATCTCAATCAGAAACCCCCACGGTTGTTCCGTCTTTCGCAGTGAACTTATTGCAATTAATGTGGGTCTTGATACGGTTCTTTCTCTCCCTGGGAATGAGGAAATTTGGATTTTGTTGGACAGCCGGAGCGCCATCCAGCATCTTACTAGCTGGCACAGAGTCCGTGATAATACAGGAGTAGCTATCTTGGACAAGCTTAGACGACTCTCCTTATCTCGCGAGATTCACTTACAGTGGATCCCTTCCCATGTAGACATTGCGGGTAACGAATTGGCTGATGCCCTAGCAAAAAGAGGTACTGACGAGCCTTTGCTTACTCCGGCGTCTCTTACCTATTCTGAACTATACTCTAGACAGAAAGGCCTTGTTCGGTCTGCATTTGCCATTCCCCCCGTGCACCATTGGTACCAGGGTAATCGTCCTGGCGGATCTCTATCCCTCCGGTGCAGCAGACTGGAACAAACTACAATAACTCGTTTTCGAAGTGGCCACCTAAGATCATTGGCATTTAACAACAAAGAAAAGAAATTTCCAATTTGCGCTAAGTGTTTCAAAAGCCAAGCCACTCCGGATCATATCCTTGAGTGCTTGGGACTCGATAAAGAAGATCTTCTGGAGCGACCATTATTGGTCATTGATTTCCTGAGAGTGTACAATATCATAGACTTGGTCTAGCGCTGCTAGACAACAGGGATCAGCAACAACAACAGTTCTCCTACAATAGCGAGCAAGAACAAAAGTACCACTAAAAAACTATATAAGAAATATAAGTTGCAAACTACGCCCTCTAGCGTTCAGGCAGAACCCAGAGGATTGCTGCGGATTGATATTTCTTACATTCCTTTAGTATTTATGCCATACTTTTTACGTACAAAAAATATTTTTATATGCTTTTCTTCATGGTATTACACTTTTGACAGCTCGAAATGTCCGTATGTATAAATGGATTTTTTTTTAATTTTTCACTTCCTTGTCTTTATTTCTAAAAATATAAGTTCGAAAAAAAGTGCTGAAGTTTGTATAATATTCAATTTATAAAATAGTACAAATTATATATATGAAATACACAGTAAATTATATAATAAAAACAATTATTTACAAGTGTTTTAGCTACGTTTATTGAAAATAAATCGAAAACCGATAAAATTGTAAAATTCATTTAATACAATTCATTTTCCAGCAAAATTTTGTGAATTTTTGAAACAAACAAAAAATTTAACTAAAAGTAAACCATTATTTCGAAAATAGTTATGGATGGAAAATAATCATGATACGCGATAAAAAAATTTATTTAGTTAGTTAGCAGAACATATAGATTTAAATCAATAGAAAAATATTATATCGCTGAGCATAAGTTGTGGAAAATAATGATTGATTGAATGCATGATAAATAATCTTATTATTTCGATAACCAAAAGGAAAACAATGTTTTAAGTAGTTTTTCAAGCAAAGAAGTTCTCATGTGTGACAATAGCTCTTTTCTAGAGAACAGATAGCATATCGATTTTAAAGCAGGGCGTTACAAAATAAGCCAGTAAACATATGCATATCATTCTGTTTTTGTTTTAATTAAATATTAACTTTGTTATTTCAACAGTTGTAATAACATAAGAATAATACAAAGAAAACTAATTTTTTTGCTTGTGGCAATTGTTGCATTCTGTGAAAAACATTTTTGTCGGTTGGATAGCAACATAATTAAACAAAAATATATCAAATGTAAGTCTTTTCATTTTTAAAATCCAATAGAATAATTTATAAATTTTATTTGATGTTTTACAAAATTTTAAAATATTATAAAAATTTTAGTTTGAATTTTATATTTTTCTTTCTTATTAATTAGCTACGCAGATTCCTAATTTTGTATTTTGCACTTTTTTTAGTTTATGTTTCTTAAATATTAATGTTAAAATACTTTTTTCTTGTTTTTTTGTTGCTTATGTATATTTAACCATATTTTTCCATTTTCAGTTAATAAGTTACAAGTTATAAATATTGTCTAAATGATTTTAGTGAAGGGTATGATATTAGGATGTATATAATTACTGATGTGGTGAATGAAGTACATAACTATAATTTAAAATTCTGTTAAATAAATCAGAGAAACACATAGATAAGACGCGACAATATAAAATTATAATGGCTATTAAAATATATTTATAAGAATTTTCTTTTGTACGATATTTTTATGAAGAATGTTATATTATTATTATGTATTTCTCTTTTAATATTTTCAATGTTTAACGTTTTTTAATTATTAGGTGAATAAATATCACTTTACGCAATTTTCATGAATTCAATTTTAACATAAGAAAATATTAAATAATATTTATTTCGTAAAATTCATATAAAAGAAGCATGTTTTAATATAATAATATTTAAAACATATTTGATTACATTTTCACATGATTACATGAAATTTATTAGAAATTATATATGAATTTCTACAATAATTTAGAAATATATATTTACAATGTATATACAAAAGAAAACAATTGAAGTACACAAATATAGTATAAAACTTAATTAATATTTCAAATTTTAATAGAAATTATTAGACGCATTAAAATATTTATAGCACAATTATAACCTGAAAAATCCAGTTTTAAAATATACATTGCTATACCCATTTTTAAATTTTCTGGTAGGGAACTAATAATGTTTAATATAATGGCGAGCAAACAGAGTTCTATAAGCAAACTATGCAATTATTAATAAAAATATTCAATGTTCTTAAAAATACATCTTCCCATTTCTTCTGTTGATGTTGTCGGTAGAGTAATTTTCAAAGCAACTGCTTTCGAGTCTGGCATTACTATTTGCACGTCATTTCTTGATGCATAAGGACAGATGTTTTCTGCCCTTTTAACATTCAAAGCTATTTCGATTCTTTCGGATTCCTTAACAAATAAAGCATTAGGAAAAACCAAAGAGGCTTCCTCTGAAGTATTTAGGAAAGCGCCTCTCTTTGTTGTCTGCTCCATTGACAGTACATTGGTGGCTGTCACAACAGCATACAAACACGCTGTATCCTTAGTTTGAGCAAAAGCTGAGAGTGCGAGGTTAACTCCAGTCAAAAAAACACTTCCTTTTAGTATTTCAATTCTTAAGCAGAATGTTTCACCATTTTTTATGGTATGTTGGGAAGACTCAAAAACATCCAAATCTGCAACGTAATGAGACACATGACGACGTGGCAGACCAACTCCATCTCCAGAGCAAGTACTTTGATTCGAAACTGTGCTAGTAGTGCTGATAGTTCTCTCTCTGAGCATTGATCTCCTAGAATTTATGGTAGAGTGGAGCTGCTTTACTTCTGGGTCATTCATATCTTCTTCAGACAGTTCTGAAAATCGTACATGGGGCAAAAGGGACTTGATGTTTTGTAGGATTTCATCTTGGTTGTTGGGGTCTGACCCTTTCTTGAGGCATTCGTTGAAACCCCATCCTACAACAGCTATGAGAACTGACT
Organism: Latrodectus hesperus; assembly: GCA_037975125.1. NCBI lineage: Eukaryota > Metazoa > Arthropoda > Arachnida > Araneae > Theridiidae > Latrodectus > Latrodectus hesperus. Next base: position 10,963 of record JAJQOW010002529.1, read on the forward strand.
TTTCCGAGTTTAGTTTCAAGCTGTCTCTCGAGATAATCTCCCGAATTGTAGATTTTTTTACTGTTGCAAATGCTCTTGTGGCCAAAACATCATCGGCGTGTTCGTCGATGTATTTCAGGCAATAGAATTGAAGGTGTCTCACTGCCAAAGATGACGCAGTCTCAAATATCTCACAAACATTGGAACTGTCTAATGTGGTGATTAAGTGATCGATGCATATTTTTGATAAGCTTTTTATTTTGTATTTCTCAGTTGCATTTAGAGTTTCTAGAACTTCTAAATGGTTTTGGAAACTGATTTCTCCTTTCTGAATATATCTGAAAGAGAAAATAATAATTTTTAAGTTTTAAATATTTTAAAAGAGTTGCAGTGTATTTCCATGATATTTTTATTCACTTATTTCTATAACTTATTATAAACATATTTAGTTATTATTTCTTAAATAAAGCATAATTCATAAATTTTACATCTTTGGCTGACATTTAAACTAAGTACTTAGTCAGTAAACTAGACAAGCACCCAAATTTTCTCTCATACTATTTGAAACATGTGATTACCTTTATTGAATTGATAATTAATATCAACCGTCCAATAAATTGCTTTTAATGCATATATATAAGAGTTTAACATCATTATTTGATTCTTAAAATGCCCCCAAAAATGTGTTCTACATTGGTGCTTAGATTCTGGAAGTTGTTAGACCAGTATATTTCCTTGAACTTAACCACGAGTTCAGTTCTACCAGTGGAAGCAATAGGACAGGAGTTTTCGTAATATAAAAGCAGGCATCAAACAGAAGATCCCCAATACTATAGTCTTTTAGTACGTTTTGTTAATTACGTTCACTGTGTGAATATTTCTTATATTCTTAAAGGACGCCAAAAATGTGTAATTTATTTTAACTCTTGCGATGAGAAAATTTTTTCTTTTCTGGTAATTTTGAATGAGAGAATACTTGTCTGTATCATATTTTCTATAGTTTTGGGTTTAATATTATCAATACTGGCACTTGTTACAAAATCATGTATATACATATGTGTGTGTGTGTATCCTGACTCCTGAGCTGTAGGTCCCGGGCTCGAATCCCGGTTCTGTCATAGATGTTACTTTCTTTGTCTGTTCTCTCTGTGTTTCTCTGATCTTTCTTCTGTGATATTGTATGAATGTAGACCACCCTATAAACGGGTTGGTAGTGAAATGGCACGGGCAACGCTACTCGCCTTCGTGACTTGCTTCACAGATGCCTGCTGGATTACGACAAATGAGTAGCAATTTCTGGCCTGGTTGTGGCATAGGGTTTGTCATCTAAGTGCCCGCCGTTGCAATATATAGATATGTAATAACAACCGTTGAAATATATATAATGTAATAACAACCTGCCTTTACCAAACTATCAATACACATTGTTTCCTTTGTGAAAACATCCAAGGAGTTACAATATTAAAAGTGTTTATACATAACTATGTTTGTGTAGTAAAGTATCTTTAATGATAATTACATCTGTTTTCATTTCATTTTTAAACTTTTCAAATTTGAGTTAATAAATTAATATACTTGAAATGAAAGTATTTTAAATAAATTGCGCATAATTCAAATCATCTTAACAAAGAACATATTTTTCAATAATATTTATTACTAGTATATCTTTAACTTCTCTGTTGTCTTAAACTACAGAATATATTCATATTTTTTACAAATTTATCATAACATTTTTAGTATTGAATTATAATTATAAAAAACATTGTTAAAATGCTGCAATTTCTGTTAAATTATTTTGTTACATTTATTTATCATTAATTTTACAATTTACAGTTTCAATAATTTTATATTTAAAAGATAGTTTATGATATTTTCTTTGTGGTATTATTTCTATTCAAATCTAAAAAATTGAATGCAATTTACTCATTTCTAAATTTTTATCATAAGCACGTTGGACTTAATTAAACACTCAATTTTTTAATGAACATTCAATAATTTTATTGTATGTTCATTATTTCATGTTAAAGTAAAAAAAAACACTACATCTACTGCATCGGGTGATATTTTATCTCATTTTTATCTCCTCTATCATAACTTACAATATATGAAATTTCATGGATGAAACATTGAGAAGATGATAAAACATTTATTTTTGAAATATACGTCCGAATCCAGAAGAGATAACACATTATCTGAACCAATACAATAGCTAAATAATCTCTAGTAAACAATGGATTTATCTCTGCATTTTTAAAAGCAAAGTGTTGATTAATAAAACATGATGGTTTATTAGTAAAAAAATACCCCAATGTATTGTTTATACATGACACAGCTTTATCATTACACCTACACAAACAATGTATTAAATAAAAACAAATAAAGTTTCATTTCAAACTTAGATTTCTGATTTTCGTATTTATTTAGAAAAAAACTGTAAAAAGTTGCTACTAATTTTGATTATAAATTTTCAAGGCACTTAATGTTTTCCAAATTTTTACTATTATGTAATTAATGTAATGTTGTTTATTATACAATGAACCATAAGACAATGCATACACATTTATAAAATAAAGAGTAAAACGAATAAGATTAGTAATTAAAATAAACGTTACAAAATGGGTCAATGCGAACACTATATTTATAAAACGCAGTATGTATAGAACCACTTTTAATAAAAAAAATATTCAAATTACTCGCAGATAATAATTATTTTTCTGAGTGACGTATTTTAGAAAAAACCTTCATCTGCTTCAAGTCTCATGTTTTTGCCATAAATTATATGTTATAATGTAAAAAATTTATTTACTACAGTAGCTTTTTATAAGAGGTTTTAAGTGAATGAAAAGGTATTATAACTTCTCAACTGATTTTAATGAATATAGTCTGCATTACTGCACTGTTGTCTTGTGCCAACTAGGCTAGCAATATCGGGGGCGCTGCTCCACTTTTCCAACTGAGCCATAATTTGGTATGGAGTCCGACTTCCTCAGTACACACATTCCATAGGTACCCGTTTACAGAGTAGGTAACCATTCACAACCCATTCATACAAGTAAATGACAAGGACAGGATAGATAGAGAGGGAAAGTACATCGATGCCCGAACCGGGATTCGAACTCAGGACTTCCCTATCCGCAGTCAGGCACGCTGACTACAAGACAAGTTCGGCAGCGTATTACTGTGTAATATATGTTAATGTATATTTCCATAAATATTGACTGTTGAAAGTTAATAAATTATTACAAATGTTGGTCTAAATATGTAACTTTATATATCATTTTAAATTAAATGCATAATTTTGAACTGTTATTTTATGTTATCGTTAATAGCCCTATATATTTTAAAAATCAAAATTTAGTGAAGATTTAAATAGTGTAAAATTCTAAAACACTTTACCCTTCAGTACAGATGTAATCAATTTTGAACATTTAGTTTACTTAAGAGTTTTTTAATTGACTGTTGAAATCAAATTTTGGAGTAAAATTTTGAAGACACATGAGAATTTAGGTTTTTGTCTCGAGAGGACGTAGTGTCATATTCGTTTAATTTCACTTTGTATTTCAACATAAGCATACAATGAAAGTATAAATAATGCTGATCATTCTGCATTACAGGAATGGCTCAAAGAACTTCTAACAAGATATTAAAGGACAGAAATTAAAAACTTTAAGATTTAATGAGAGCATAAAAATTTAATAAAGAATAAAATATTAGTACAAGTATTAATAAACATCAAACGCGGCTTTTTAGATTATATTAGAAGTAAAAAGGCAATTTTTGTGCTTAGAGATATTGTTGATTCCGTAAGATACTAACAGAACACAGAATAATTTCCAAGTCAAACTTTACATTGCTTTAAATATCGCACTTAAGTAAACTTTACATTAGTAAAAGAGTACATGAGTAAAGTACATTAGTAAGTACTGCATTTATTTGCTAACATTCCGTTTTTAAGACCCACTGGTGATGCGTACGAACAGCATTTTATATAATTGATAATTCGTTCTTGTAACTCGTTATTCACATAGATGATCATTCTAACACAAGCATATTTTTAGTGGTAGAATACAACTTCAAAACAAAATAAACGTGCACGATACGTATACACTTTACTTTTCTCAGAACTAAACCTGTTTCTTTCAATGAAGGAAACACATGTGACGAAAGGAATCTATTAAATTTTTTTTAGAGGAAAAAAAATTAAAAAGTATTGATTATCATGGTTTTAGAAGATGCCTAGGTTTAATGTGCATTTTCAGTATTCTAAAATTTATTACAGCCCGAAAAATTGTGATTTATAAAGGAAGTTAAAAATAAAAAACATAAATGGATTTTTAAACACAAAACTCTATTATATTTTACAATAAACTTCATTCAACTGCGTATTTAAGTTTATTTCAATGATATTTCCAAGCCTTGTTGATCTTGTGATCCTTATTCCTTTCATAACCTTCTTTATTCTCTTCGCGATTGAAGATTAAATGTTGCAAAATGTAATATTCTAAAATTAAAGAGCTTGAACAATTTTCACTTGCATCATCACTTCATTTTTTTTTTTTTTGAATAGAGGAACTTTGAAAATTGAGCTCTCAAACCATATACTCTATTTATTTTATTGAATAAAGCCCATTTTATTACTGAGCTAGACCTAAAGATAATGTTAAGGATTATATAAAACTTCAGAGATATTTTTAGCAGCACTGTCTACAAATTGATTTGCTAGCAACAGACATGACTTAGAACCCAACAAACCAAAATGTCAAATCTTTTGCTCTTCAGTATGCTTAGAACATCTAATATTTGTAAAATAACAGATGTAAATTATAATAAGAATAATGTAAATAAAGGTACTAACTCATCACAAATATAAACAAAATGTATGCAAGAAATTATTTCAAAAAGCAGATTAATTATTTGAAAAGCAGGTGAAGTGCTAATGCTTATACATTAACACTTCACCGGCTTTTCTTCTCAAAACAAACCAATAAAAAGTATACTTTTATATGCAAAATTTTAATAAAAAAAAGTTTTAGGGTTTGTTTGTGTGAGAAATTAAAATTTGTGCTTTAAGACATCTTTGATGTGTTAGATGTACATTTGAAGCATGTTATATATATATATATATATATATATATATATATATATATATATATATATATATATATATATATATATATATATATATATATATATATATATATATATATATATATATATATATATATATATATATATATATATATATATATATATATATATACATATATATATATATAATTAATATGTATATATATATATATATATATATATATATATATATATATATATATATATATAT
>JAJQOW010002530.1:0-16265 GCA_037975125.1 Latrodectus hesperus
AATTGGTCTGAGTGCAATTGATACTGTTCCGTACCCATAAGCGCTGTGAGAGCAGCGCCATCTTTGTTTATGAAAAAAAATATACACACACTGAAAAAACTGTGAGACCAAGAGTCGAGCTACGGCCTTGGAGGAGGGCAGTTGTAAAATGAGAGAGTTGAAGTTACGAAAAATAAAGAGTTTTTGTTTTGTTTAAATTTTACAGTCCACCTATTCATATACCAGGGCTACACACTAAAACATCTGGTCCCCTTCGCCGGAGTTTTTTGAGGAGATATTGCCTACGAGTGCGAGAATGAGTGGCAACTGTCTTTGAGAGCGATATCAGTTGCTTGAGGTATGTGCTTGAACTTTTTGGTCATTCACTCCCATGAGATAATTTATATTATCAGTTCGAATTTTATTTTGTTGAGCTTAATAACTATGTTTATAATTTGTGTTGTTAATTAACTTAATTATATATAAATTTAAAAATTGAGTTTTGAGTTTCGTTTTTCAAAATGTTTAAAAACGTGAATAAAATTGATTTGCAAATTGCGGCTACAGAGTTAGGAGAGGTCATTACTGATAAAATGACAATTGTAGAGTTAACGAACAATTGTAGAGTTAACGTAAAGAATAATGTCACGTTTAAAAATGAGCCCGAATATGTAGCTGATCTCTTAAAATCTATAAAAGAGAACCGTTTACTAGAATTAAAGATAATTGAGAAAAATAAGAAACAGAGTTGCAATTAGAGCAAATAAAATTAGAGAGAATGAAAGCTGAATTAGAATTAACACGCTTGAGAGTAGATTCAAAAATTGTTGAAACTAATTCAGAAAATAAAACGGAAGACTGCAACTTTTTAGATTCCTTAATAAAAAGCATTAAAACATTAACAATTAAAATACCGAGTAAACCAGAAGGCTGGAATCTATTTTTTACTTCTTTGGAGAGAGCATTTGTAACAAAAAATGTTTCAAATAAATTTAAATCAGAGATTCTTTTAAATTTGCTCGGTGAAAAAGCATCAAATGTAATTACTTACATAGGCGACGAGGAATTAAATAATTATGAAAAAGTTAAAGAAATTATTCTCAGAGAATTTGAGCCCACACCACAATCATGTTTAGAGCAATTCAGAAAAACAATAAGACACCCAAATGAAACTCATGTCCAGTTCGCTTCGCGCTTAACAACAAGTTTCGATTACTACTTAAAATTGAGAAAAGTGGCTGATTTTGCGAAATTAAAACAATTAATTGTATCTGATAAATTATTTCAAACAATAGATAGATAGAACCGCTGCTCATATCAGTATTAGACAATCAGATACTTGGTTTGAACCCAAAAAATTAGCAAAAGAAATTGATTTATTTTATACATCCCGAGGAAACCGCTAACGGTAGAAAATAAACTAGTGAATCCGAAAACACACCCCGCAAATCAAAGAAATACTTCTATAGTGTTTTTCTCCGATTTTAAGAATTCAAAATGTCTCCTTTGTTCGGAAAATCATCCTTTATATAAATACAAAAATAATATGGATTTGCCTATTTCTGATAGAGTAGAGATAGTTAAGAAAAATAATTATTGCTTTAACTGCCTTGGTAAACACCAAGTAAGTAACTGCAAATCGTGGTTTTCATGTTATTTATGTCAAAGAGAGGTAGTCAAAAGGCGGTATCATTGCTCTTTGCATTTTCCGAGAACTGAGGAGTTACCATCTGCACAAAGTGAAAGCGTTAACCGACCCTTATCAGCCCCCCGTGAAGAGTCTTCACTTTCCCCACTTGCGCCGATCTTCCCTTCTAACCAAAACAACTCAGTTCTTTCTACTCGAGTCGTAAATCTGTCAAAAACTGTTTTGCTTAGTATGGTAAACTGCTTGCTAAGAGATCATGGAGGAAATTTTTACAGAGCGCGTGCGATTTTAGATCAAGGCTCAATGAATAATTATATAACGACGGATTGTGCAAATAGTTTAGGCTTAAAGCGAAATAAAACAAATTTGACAGTTTGTGATATAGGTGATACATGCACAACAATTAAATCGGTTGCTAAAACTACAATTTCTAATTTAGAGGGAAATTTTAAAAAAGAGTTAGAATATTTAGTTGTTTCTAAAATTACTGATTTCATGCCGTCAAAGATGCTTAAAGTTAATGTACCAGAGTTAAAACATGTAAAATTAGCAGATGAAAACTTCAATAAACGGATGCATAGATTTACTTTTAGGCGCTGAAATATTTTACGAATTATTACGTCCAGATCAGATTTTTCCTGTAAATAGTGATTTGGTTCTTCAAAATACCATTTTTGGCTATGTAGTTAGTGGAAGCTTACCCACTGCAATGGGGGGAAAAGTACATTGCGGATTTATTAAAGATAATACTGCTTTACATGAAGCAATAGAGAGATTTTTAAAGATAGAAAATGTTGAAACTAAAATTTCTAAAAATAAAGAAGCAATAATATGTGAAGAACATTTCAAAACAAATGTTAAGAGAGACAGTACAGGGAGATATATAGTTAAAATGCCATTAAAAGAAGACCCAATGTGTTTAGGTAAATCAAAAGAAATTGCATTGAAAAAATTAAATTCGTTATCGAATCGTTTTTAAGAGAGCCTGAATATTTAAAATAATATAAGGAATTTTTAAGCGAGTATGAGAAATTGGGTCACATGACAGAAATTCCAGATTGTAAGGAAGAAGTAGGAACGTATTATATACCCCATTTAGGTATTTATTGCCCTGATAAAAGTTCTACAAAACTTCACGTAGTATTTAACGCATCTTCTCAAACAACTTTAGGAAATTCACTTAATTCCTTACAATTTAATGGTGGTACTTTACAAGAGGATCTTTTTTCAATAATGGTGAGGTTTCGTAAACATATTTATGCCTTTGTAGCAGATATTAAACAAATGTATAGAATGGTTTTAATTGATCCTAATCAAACTAAACTTTTGTGAATTCTTTGGAGAGGGGGAGTGGATGAACCAGTTAAAACTTATGAGCTCAAAACAGTTACGTATGGCACAGTTAGTGCACCATACCTTGCAATTAGAGTGCTTTTTCAGCTATCAACAGATGAAAAAGAGAAGTACCCCTAGCATCACCCGTCTTAGAGAGCGACTTCTACATGGACAATGTGCTTAGTGGTGCTGCCACTATAACTGAAACCAAACAGCTTCAAACTGAACTGGAGTATATCCTAAGGTGTGGAGGAATGACGCTACACAAGTGGTGTAGTAATCATTCGGAATTGAAGACAGGCTCTGATAATGAGTACAATTTCCAGGAAGAGACAAAGGCGTTAGGAGTTCTGTGGAGACACAGCACAGATCATTTCACCTTTCAAATACATCTTGAGAGTGCAATTCGCCCTACGAAAAGATCAGTGCTTTCTACAATTGCAAGAACTTTTGATCGCCTTGGCCTCTTGGGTCCAGTGATAACTAAAGCCAAGATTTTCCTGCAAAAACTTTGGTGTTTAAATCTAGAGAGGAGTGATGCCCTTCCTGCAATGGAAGCACAGCAATGGCAGAACTTTATTGAAACTTTGCCAAAGATCAACAATGTTAAATTTAAACGATGCATATTGATAGAAAAATCAATGCACATTGAGCTCCATGGATTTGCGGATGCATCTGAGTCTGCGTATGGATGTGTCATCTATTGCAAATCAACATCTGAGGCTGGAGATTCTGAAGTGACTTTGGTTTGTAGCAAATCACAAGTGGCACCCCTTAAAAGAGTTAGAATCCCGAGGTTGGAACTGTGTGCAGCAGTTCTCTAAGCGAAGCTGATTACAAAAGTTAAAGATGCCTTAAGGCTTAAGGAATGCAGTAAGAACATCTATTTGTGGAGTGATTCCATGATAACTCTTTCGTAGGTTTTTAAGGCTTAAGGAATGCAGTAAGAACATCTATTTGTGGAGTGATTCCATGATAACTCTTTCGTGGATCCGGAAGGAGCCTTACCTGCTGAAGACGTTTGTTGCCAACCGAGTTACTCTAATACAGGACTTGACAGAGATTCATCAGTGGCGCCACGTGTCATCAAGGGACAATCCTGCTGACCTTATCTCGAGAGGAATGGAACCTAATAAACTTATTGAAAGTGAACTTTGGTTTAACGGCCCAAGTTTCCTAGCTGAAGAAGACTATCCCAATCGAGAAATTCCTGCATTAGTGATACAAGATGAGTTTACCTCTAAACTGAGAAATATGCCTCAAAATGACTCATCTGTGTTGACTTTAACTTCAAATTCCTTTATTTCTGACTTACTCAACATTAGTAATAATTATACTAAAATTTTGCATGTTGTAAGTTATATTTTCAGATTCCTATACAACTTAAAGAGCTCTACTAAAAGGAGGATAGGAGAATTGTCAACTGAAGAAATCAAGGTAGCAGAAAAATTCTTAGTAAAAGAGGTTCAGAGACTAGAATTCCCATCCGAAATGAAATGTTTAGGTCAACAAAAACCAGTACCTGATAAAAGTAAAATAAAATGTTTATGCCCCTTTTTAGATCAGGATGGATTATTAAGAGTAAATGGTAGGATAAAAAATGCAAGTATAAATTTCAATAGTAAATTTCCTTTTATTCTTCCAAAGGGCCATAAGCTCACAAAAATCATTATAGAAATGTATCATAAGCGATATTTTCATTTAGGGCCAACTGCTTTGCTGAATTATGTCAGACAAAAATTTTGGCCTATACAAGGTAAAACAACGTGTCGAAAAATTGTGCATGATTGTATTACATGTTTTAAAGTTAAACCTATAGGAGTTGAGCAATTAATGGGTGATTTGCCTAAAGAGAGAGTTACTCCAAAGTTCCCATTTAATTGCTCAGGAGTTGATTTCTGTGGACCATTTAATATTAAATATAAACATCAAAGAAAAAGTGTCTTGCACAAAGTATATGTATGTATTTTTATATGTTTGGTTATCAAAGCCATTCATCTTGAAATGGTAACAGATTTAACATCAGAAGCTTTCATTGCCTGTTTAAAGAGATTCGTTGCTCGTAGAGGCATATGTTCAAAACTATATTCCAATAATGCAACAAATTTTATAGGTGCAAATAAAGAATTGTCCACACTGCACCATTTAGTTTTAAAACCAGATGAGAAACTTGCAAATTATCTTTCAACAGAGGGAATTGATTGGGATTTTCTTCCTCCTAGAGCCCCCAACTTTGGTGGTTTGTGGGAGAGTGGTGTGAAAATATTTAAATTTCATTTTACTAGAGTGTGTTTCAATGCTAAACTTAATTATGAAGAGTTTTTAACTGTCATTACTCAGATAGAGGGTATTCTTAACTCCAGACCGCTTGTACCTCTGTCCTCAGATACTGATGTGTATGATGTATTAACACCTGCTCACTTCCTAATTGGTAGACCTTTAAATGCTATTGTTGAACCTAATTTAATTGACATTAATGAAAATAAATTGAGTAACTGGAAGAAATTAACAAAAATTATTCAAACTTTTTGGAAGAAATGGCAGGTGCAATATCTTAACAATTTACAACAGAGGTCCAAATGGAGAATTGAGAAAGAAAATGTTAAAGTCAATGAGATAGTGCTCATCAAAGATGAAAATCTACCTCCTCAAAAATGGTCATTAGGTAGAATAGTGCAACTCTATCTGGGCGATGACAAACGGGTCAGAGTTGTTAAAATAAAAACTTCTTCAGGAATTTTCAAAAGACCCATTTCAAAAATTTGTATTTTACCTATTAGTATATAATTGTTATTATATTTTATGTATTACCTTTAATAATTTGTGTTTATATTTATTTTTGGATTTTTTTGTGTTTATATAATGTTTATATTAATTATGTGCGTAAGTTTTTTAAATTATTTATATGTTCATTGGTTGAATATAACATTGCAACGTGGGGCGGAATGTTCCGTACCCATAAGCGCTGTGAGAGCAGCGCCATCATTTTTATGGAAAAAAATATACACACACTGAAAAAACTGTGAGACCAAGAGTCGAGCTACGGCCTTGGAGGAGGGCAGTTGTAAAATGAGAGAGTTGAAGTTAAGAAAAATAAAGAGTTTTTGTTTTGTTTAAATTTTACAGTCCACTTATTCATATACCAGAGCTACACACTAAAACAAATACAATTAAAGTAACAGTTATGCTCAAAATTTAATTAACAATGTACTGAGAATGAGAATTACTTGCAGAATCCTCTACTGCACTTTGTCCCATCAGGAAATGCAAAAAGAATATTTCCGGCCAATTTTAAATCATAAGTGGCAGTTAAACAAACATCGTGCTTCATGCAGCAAACGAGGCATTCCTCTTTTCCAGTGCATAAACAAGGTTGAAGTCCTATGCGAGCACATGGAATCATTCCGCACTCTAACTTCTTGCAATATGTTATCATCTTTTCGCTTTCAGTACAGATGCATTCTTCAGACTTGCCATTACAAGAACCAATGGAACAATTAGAATTATTACTATGACATTTAACCTGAAAATATACTTAGTGCTTTATTTGTGAGTCAACATATTTAAATTTAATTTTTTTTAAAAATATACTTTTAGGGTACACATACTGATCCTATAGGAAAATTTTCTGTATAGGATCTATAAAGATAAAAATAAGAATTGAACTGAAATGGGTTATTTAAAATTATTTTCACTGGATTTCTTGCAATGAATCTAATAATCATTAAAATATTTTCAGGTCTCCTTTTTTGAGTATGAGTCGAAAATTCCATCAAACCAGATTGTATGTTTGGAATGACATAATTCCCTTTAGAAGTAATTTCATATTGGTAAGTAGACAACAGATTTATGAAATATAAATTTGGAGAGAAAGATAATGATTGGGGATTGCAGTCCTTCTAAAAATCAAAACTGACAACTCAAATGGTACTACAAAGCCTTATACAAAAACATCAAAGAACTTTCTCCTTTTTCTTTAAATCTTCATCATAATTTATGCATAGGAATTTTGCTGATAACTATCATGTTCTTGAGTTGTATATGTGTTTCGTTAAAACACAACTCCAATTTTTAAAAATGTTCTTCATGTTTATGATTTTTTGACTAACCAACTGTTTCCTGAATAATCAATATGTTAATTACTTACCAGATATTCGCATCTCTTAATATTTTTGAATGAAAATTAAAGAGTGAATTAAAACATCATCTCGAGTTATTTGGAGAAGCTTGATTACCATTTTTTGAAGCTTTAAATAAAATTTTGTGATTATCCTTTGATTAATCAGCGATATTTCTGACACGGTCAAGTTATAATGTAATGAGAAACGAATTCACTTAGCATTTCTTAAGAGATTTTACATGAAATTTTAACACATTAGAACATAAAGTTCAGATGTACTTTCGACATTATTTTCTGAAATGTAGTGCCATCTATCAGTCAACCAACGGGAAAATCTTAAAACTGATTTAATAATTTACTATCAATAAGATATTTGAAAAACTTTATGTTAGCAACTAAAATATTTACCTTTTAACAAGCTGAATTGCCTCTATTACTGTAACTATATCTCAATTCACTAAAAAATGCAACAGAATTTCAAAAAGCAATCAAAGATCAACTGGATAAGAGAGAGTAAAGCAACAAACATTATCATTTGCAAGATAATACTAGGTCTCAAATAGCTCTCAAAACGCAAGATTTGCCAAAGTACTTGTAATGAGAGGCTTCATACTACCAACAATGATTTAGCAACATAGTATATTCTTTTATTTGGAAGTATCAAGAACAAATTCTCAAGTCAGATTCTTCGTACTGATGAGAACTCTAATTAGCTGCAATAAATTGTTTGGATAATACTACAAGAAACTTAAATTTTAATACATTAGAAGAACTCATTATATGGTACGATAAAAGCTTGAATTTGCTAAGAGATTGTATCGAAAACTGACTTATGCTTCTGTTGTACAATAAAGAATTCTTATTAGATTTGTGTTCGAATTTTTCCACTTTCCACTGAAGTTTATTTTACTTTTTGATTCATCTATTTAGAAGCAAGGCTGCAAACACTAAAAGTTAGTTTCTTTGATAACTACCACAGAGTTGGAAGTACTTATTACGAAATTACTTAGGAATTGCTAAAGTCATACACTACATACTCCTTTCTTTTCAATGGAACAATTCTTGTACCAAGGGCTGAGGGAAGAACGGTTGGCCGACGAATTCAAAGAGCGATTTTTTGTATTCGAAATGGCATTTGTTTCATTCATAAGTAAAGGAAAACTATCGGTTTCTTCACACCATTTTCCAGGACCGCATTCGCATAACTTGCTTTCGTCATCATAAGCGTTTACACAAGAAGTTTGATTCAACTTTATAAGGCAGTCTGCAAAAATAATTGAAATCAAAAATTGCAAGCAAGAGGAACACATTACGAATTTACAATTCAAACAGGTAAAAATAAATACTATTCAAAATTATAAAATCTTTTTATTTTCATCTTATAGAAAATTGACAGTTCACTGCACGTAAAAGCGATTTATTATTTCGACACCCACGTCCTACTGTCTTCCGAAAATGCATTTTTAGTGTTTTCACTTGCTGCAACTGGAAAATTCCCAAGCTTCCACATTGACAAACGTGCGCATATATCATAGAGAGCAAAAGGAAAATTCATATCAAGTTTAATATTAGCTTCTACCGAACTTTGAGCATAATATTTCGAAAAGTATCACTGAATTATAATGCGGCTTTGAAAGAAAATGAAAAATAAGAGTTATTTAATTTTCAACTGATTAAATTTCAAATTTGATGATTTCATTTTATTGGTTTACCTTTTACTATTTTAATGCTTTCCAAAACTATCTTTTTATTTTAAAGAGGTCGCGAAGATTATCTCTAATTAAGGATACAATTATTTCTAATTATGATGTACAATGTGTGTGATGATTAAAATAAGAAGATGAACAATTAAGATTAATTATTTTTGGGGTAGTTTAATTTTTTCATTATAACTATAATATTCGATTTGATAAGACTATGAAATTTTTTTTCCGTTTTCAAGTATTTGCTGTAAATGTTGTAAAGAGAGGTATATATATACATATACATATATATTACTAATTGTGATGACTTTAAACTGTATTGAATAAAATAATTTTTAAAATCTTGAGTTAACAAAAGTTTTGGATTCTTTATTAATGCAGTAATTATTCGTAATTAATTCATAAATTTTTAATGAGATCATCGAAATATTTTATAATAATCTTTACATGTCCATTTATACTCTATACTGAAGTTTCTATATAAAAGGTCTAGAATTTCATAAAAAAAACACTCACTTTTACTTGGTAAATTTTTTTCGATTTGTTCAACATTGCAGCGTGATAGTATTCCGTATGGAAGATCGGGTAATTTTTCAGAAAGTAAATACTTTTCTATTTGCATCATTGGATTTGGTTGGGGACCTTTGCGACAGGCCTCCTCTTCATCTAGAAATCCAAATGAGTGAGAAACGCACTTGAGGTATGAAGAAAAATACAAAGCCATTGGAGCCAGAACTTCTGGCGAATCATAATTCAATATGACAATATTCTTCCTATCACTGCAAGCGCCATTTTCGTGACTCATCGCAGAGCAGCTAAAAATATTTCCAGATACTGGTGATGTCACGTCCAAACCTGAATAAAATAGTCATACTGATGGAGTAAAAAATTTGTGAAAA
Source organism: Latrodectus hesperus (assembly GCA_037975125.1). Lineage (NCBI taxonomy): Eukaryota > Metazoa > Arthropoda > Arachnida > Araneae > Theridiidae > Latrodectus > Latrodectus hesperus. The sequence continues at coordinate 9,685 of JAJQOW010002530.1, forward strand.
ATGTAGCGCTAAATTTAATCACACAGATTGTTTTAGCAATAAAGTTTTTCTAAAATCAATTATTTTATTAATAAAAAAAATTGAGTACCATTAGTGATTTAGTATCACATATTATTAATAAAAATCATATGTTGTAAAGATAAACTAAGCTTATGAAAAAAGACATATCTCTTGCATAGATAGATAAAAGATTCATCCATTAACTGTTTAAAATCAAAGTTATCTTTCCTTTATCTTTCTAATAATATACTTTAAATTAATAAGTTATTGTAAGCACACACAGTTACTGTTAGGTTTGGTTTGTTTGTCTCTTTATTGTAATATTTTGCACAAGAAGTCTAATTTAATGGAGATTTACGGCATAAAGTTGATTCCTAACTGCAACAAATATCTATGATCTAAGTTAAAATTAAACCCATGAATTGTTGAATTGAAAGTCAAAGTTTTAACCAATTGATTAGCAGTTTAGAGAGAGAGAGGTGAAAGATAAAAAAAAAAACACTTACACACAACTTTCTAACAAACGACAATCGCTCCAAAATATTTCAACATTTTATTTATGAATAAACTACAAGCATTTAGTAAAATAATTCACAATATGCTGATATTTTTAGAAAAACTACAGTTTTCAATTAATTTAAATTAATTAATCCAATTTTCTTACCAATGGCGAAAATAGAGTATCCCTTCAATTGAGAATTACGATACCTAAAATTATTTTTTTCAATATGTAGTTGGTTATTTTCTCATCCAAAATCCTTCAAGGCACTGTATATAATTTTATAATAACTCTAGGGTATTATTGGCACACGTTTTAGAAAAAAAAAAGAGTTTATGCATCAATATACCATTTGAAGAATTTCTGAATCTAAAAATCAATGATAAATATAAGACATTATACAAACTATAGTAAACGACGAAAATATGGTTTTATGTGTAAGCATAAATGTTGTTAATTTCTAAATTTGGTATTTCCTGATAAGAAAAATAGTATATAACTCATCTATTAATGAGTTCAAATGTTTTTAGTCATTCATTGCTAGTTATCGACAAAATTTATTGGAAATTCAGGAATTATCGATAAAAATCAATGATAACAATTTCTTGATGTTATTTAATTTCTTCGTTAAAGGTCTCTTAACAGATAGTAGCAAACGTGAAACTTCCATCGAAATTCATGAAGCGAATGTCTTCTATATATAACTACTTTTTTGATCTACGTATATGATATTTGATTCCATGCCAGTTGGTCTCGTTGATCGGGGTAAAGGGAGAGTTATTTGGAGTGGAGCGTCTTCGTTTCGATCCCAGTCGCTAGTATTATGCGAGAGAAATGTCGCATTTCTATTTTCTACATTTACAACTGATAAAGTGGAAAAAGTATGTCTGTATTTCCCTGTTATCTTTCGTGCAACTCGTGAATCCGGCCTAATATATATGAAAATCATTTACGGAAAGAAATACCCAACGGAAGCACAGTAAGCTTAATCTTTTAGATATTAACTTATTAATTAAACTATATTAAATTTGATCAGATTTGATTGGTATGTTAGTTAATTTAATGCATATCGAAAATATACTTTCGAGAAACATTAGATATATTTTGGACCTTGTATTATTAACTAATGACCACAGTTTGTGATCAAATTTTCATTTTTGTATATTTAATTAATATGATTTAGATCTTAAAATTTGTGAATTTGGATTCAAGATGGAAAAATTAAGAAACCAACATATTACTTAAATCATAGCCAAGTTTTCGTTTACAACTTAACGCTTTTTCCAATCTAATTATTTAGAGAGCTTGTAAGTTCCGACAAAAGCACACAACATATATTTCTACAAATATTTCCTAATTAATCAATTTAAATATAAATGAATACTTTCATCATGTTTCAAAACATCATTTCTCTCAGTGTGAATTAAATGGTACAGATAATAAATTATTCATACCAATCGTGAGACAAACTGGCTTCTTTCTTCTGTGTTTGGCGATGAAATTTTCCAGTGTCATATTATTGGATGTGTTTGTCACTATCTCTTTTCCAGGAAAAATAATACTTTCCACATGAAAATTTAATTGAATGTCACTTGAATCGTTCCCCAATTTTAACTTATGGTAAATGATGTTGATCATTTCAATCTGTAGGAAAACATCTTTGACTACGTCGTCTACATGATAGTTGAATATTTTCAATGATGGCTCTGTAACAATAACTTCAATGCTGCAAGACATACGATCTATTTTTTCTCTTAAACTGCAAATAAAAGAATTTAAGTAATGAAATATCTGCCATTGATTTCTAAAATACTATTTAATCTTATAAGCAATAAAGTAATTATAAATGTAATAAAAAATAATATTTAAATAAGAAAGTATATTTTTTAAAATTAGAATTCGATTTTAATTGATGTTATTAATTTAAATAATAGAAAAAATAATAAAGCTTAAAATGAAAGAAGTTTCTTTTACAAATATTTGATGCTTTAATATCGATGGTGTGACAAATACTTTCAATAACTTGTAAATTTAGAAATTCGATTTTTCTTAATCCTATTGCTTTAAACTTTTATGAATTACTAAACTGTTTCGAAAAGAACTGTCACTATAACTAAGAATTGGTTAATCTAATTAAGCAACACAACATAAATTTCATTAAGTTCGTTTTGGTGTTAACAAATTAAGTTAGAATTTTAATTAAATTTTTAAATCCAAAATTACCATCTAAAATGTATGATTTATTTTTTATTATTTGCAATTAAGCTATTATGATTTGAAAGAAAGTTTTATTTTGTTACATAAGCTATTTCTCTAAATTATTCATTTGATTTTTTTAAATTATTAACATCATTTATCAAATATTGGAAATCAGAATAAAACTGCAAACAAATATTTAATTGATTAAAGTTTTAAGCTTTTTAATTGTAAAAACTATTTATTTACAAAATATAAATAAGATTTAAAAGAATAATATTGGAAAAAATGACTTTTTTAATTTATAAAGAATAAGTTTATTTAAACTATTATTAGTTGCATCATAACTTAATTTTGGAAACGATAAATTTATTATGCATATTTTTAGTCATCACCATTGTAGCTATCACTCATACATTCTTTATCAAAGTACGATAATGTATTACATCAGTTTCGAATTCCATTCTTTAATGGTCATTTTCAGTTTCTACTTTTGTGTTGAGAAAACTGAAGCAAAGTGTTAGGCTAAATAGTTTGATTTCTACCGCAGTGTACCACTATATTATAATGAAGCGGGACAATTTAGATATCTGCATTTTTTGATAATCAGCGTTGTAGAGAAGTTATCTAAAAAATCTTTATCACACAAAAAAACTAAAAAGCACAAATTAGTTTCGAATTATAATATTAAAAAGGCGTTTTCAATTTCTATTTTGCCAGTATTTTTAATTTTTGATTAAACAGTTCGATTTTAATCACTGTGCGTTTGTGATGTTTTTAGTGATTTAGAATAGCGCTTTGAACTTTAAATCTCAATTGATTCAACCTTTGTGTATAAAAAAATAACTGTACAGCGACAAACAACCAAACTGTTCCTATATGGAATATTTTTTTAATCACTACAAAATAAATGTTTTGTCTTAATTATATTACTTTAGAAACGTGTATTTACTTGATGCAAAATATTTTATCAACGGTACTAGAAGAAAATTTATAACTTATATCCTTTTGCTGGAATTACTGCGCATTTCCTATAAATTGCGTTCCTATTAAGTAGTTTACTGCTGGGGCTTATGAATGACATTTACAAAATATTAATACAAGTCCTTAAACTTTGTTTTATTGCGTATTCACATCATTTTATACAAAGTTTGGTTTATTTATCACTCAACGATCATTTTTTGCACATTAGGATTAGTTATACAAGAACTTACAGTTTAAATTGGTTTCCGAACTACTATAAACATGCATACCTAAGAAGGGGTTCGAACATATGAACTGTTGAACAGAAGACTACAGCAATAACCCTTCATCTGCCAGCTAAGCAAATTAAAACACAGAAGACAAACACAAATTTAATGTCAGCTCCTATAGACCTATCTCCCTCCTACCAACTCTTGGGAAAGTACTTGAAAAACTTGCCACTAAGAGACTGATTTTTCATTTGGAAAACCACAGCTTCTTCCATCAAAACCAATTTGGCTTTAGACAAGGCCGTTCTGTCGATGATGCCCTCTTGACACTCACCAAGAAAATCCAAACTCTTCGTAGCCAGAATCTTCACACTGCAGTTATCACAATAGACATAAAAGGAGCCTTTGACAATATAAACCATTGTAAACTTAAGCAGAAACTCTGTGTCACCAATAGCCCGGCTAATATTGCAAACCTCCTAATCAACAACCTTAACGACAGAAAGGTCCTACTTCCAACTAATATGGGCATTGCCTCTCGAAGCCAATCAATAGGGTGCCCACAGGGATCTTGTAGTGGCCCAATTCTTTGGAATCTTGTCGCTGATGCACCTTTGAAATTCAATTGGGGCAATATTGGCAAAGATGTTGACACGAGTAGCCAAATCCATCTTCAAGCCTTCGCGGACGATTTTACATTCGTTGTTGGCGCCAAAAGTGAAAAGAAGCTAGGAAAGGTTTCAACTCTAGCTGTTACACATTTCAAGGCGTGGGCTGATGAAAACCATCTATCCATTTCCCTGGAGAAAACTAAATTCATGCTCGTTGCAAAACTCAAGTGTGGCCCGCAGATATTTTGAAAAAACCACAGACTTAAAAAAGCTAACCATATCAAGCTGCTAGGAGTAATCCTTGATAAAAAAAACATAGCTTTAAAAATCATATCATCTCCCAAGGCAATAAAGCGCTCCTTCTGCAAGGAAAACTACGCAGAATTGCAGGCAATGAATGGGGCATTAACCAACATTTCCAGATAATGCTCTACAAAAGAGTCATTGAACGCATGATCTGCCATGGTGCTGCCGTTTGGGGAACTTCACTCACACCCAAGACATCTCAAAAGCTCTCATCCATTCAAAGAAAGTTCCTTCTCAGCATCACTGGTGCTTTCAGAACTACCCCAACCTCAGCCTTACAACTCATTACTGGTCTTCCCCCCCTTCATCTGAAAGTTGAAGCAGAGGCAAAGCTCATCAACCTCGCTAGGACTGGAGTTCAGTGCCTAGAACCTCTTCTCTTCTTACCATCTGATGTTGAGGCGAAACTAAGTCTGGATACAAATCATCCTGGTCTTTTTAATATCAACACGCTCATCACAATAGACGAAGAGGCAACCCCTCTGCAGTTTTTGCCGGACACTCTACACATATTTACAGATGGATCGAAACTTGAAGAAGGAGTAGGCGCAGCTTTTGTTGCCTACCTAAACAACTCTAAAATCCACACATGGAAGCAGAAACTCCGCAATGCGAACTCTGCTTTCCAGGCAGAGGTAATTGCAATCAAAGAAACTGTTATGTTCGCAAAAAGGCAACAACTTCCTGTAACTATTTGGTCAGATAACCAGGCAGCACTTAAATCTATCAGCAACCCAGCATCAACAAGTCCTATAGCTCGCTCTGTCCAAGCTGAATTAGTTAATTTCTTGTCCATCCAACTAAAATGGATTAAGGCCCATGCTGGGACAGAAGGCAACGAGGAAGCTGATAAGAAAGCGAAGAGTGCAGCCTCATTCTCACTCCAGCCTCTCATTGTTCCCCTCCCACGCTGTCATCTCAAACAAGAATGTCAGAAATGGATTCTTGTTAACTAGCAACAAAGCTGGATGGATGCCAATAATGGGCGCCTTATTCATGAGATGGAACCTACTGTCTCAATGAAACCATCAAGCTGGACAAGAAATGAAATTTTATTTATGTTCGGCCATGGCCCTTTTCCTACGTACTTTCACCGAATGAACCTGGCAGTCTCACCTAATTGCACTTATGGAGATATTGGCGATCCTCTCCATTTCATCACGGCTTGCCCATTAACAGCTTCTTGGCACCTGTCAGGCCCTGCCACCAGATGGATAGTGGTGTGGAAGAAAGCAATCCTAAATAACAAGATTTCAAGGAGAAAGTTGAACCAACTCATGGATTTTCTAATTATTCAGGCCTTTTTACTTGGTTCCATGACGACACCAGCTAGTAACTACTCCTCCAACCCTGTGTCGTATCAATCCTCTTGCCTCGCCCATTTACCTAAAACTCTGCCTTATGGCTCTTCTTCATACCTTACACAAATTTTGTAATTTTCCCCCTATTTCTCACTTAGTTTGTAGCACAATCACCATTTGTTAATATTCATGTAATTCACCAACCAACCAACTTTTTTTAAAATTTTTATTTAGTATAATATTGTTTTATTACTCCAAAAAAAAATTTTTTTGTAAATACTTGTTGATTTTCCCTAATTATTTGTAATGAATTGTTAGCTTAACTTGTATTGTCCATAGTGTGGTAGTATTTGAGAGTTCGGGTCGCAAAATTGGAGTTCTTCTGTAGCGGCTCCGTTTTCTCACCAGTGGCTTCCATCATACTGGTATAGCTCATTTGAGCTGGGTACAGGGAAGTTCACTGGTGTAAACGTAA
>JAJQOW010002531.1:0-16237 GCA_037975125.1 Latrodectus hesperus
TATTGTACCGAGCTCCACGGGTTCGTGTTGATTGAGAGTTGAATAAAGCAACCACTTAATGCACACAAGACTTTTATTCGTAAAAACTTCACTAGAGAAACGAAATTCCCGCTGTAACAATCACAATTATACAGCTACAATTCGTCAGATACAATAAGAAATAGCTTCCAATCACAGGTCTCAAATACCTCAGACAGAGAACAACTAGCAGTCACAACTAATCGTCTTCACTCACTGACTGTCTTCACAAAACTCTACCACTATTCCATGTCGGGCTGCGGTATTTATACCTGACTTGGCGGAGAAATCTACCAATTTCGCCAAGGTTCTGGAAGCTTCTAGGCTATCTCGAAAAATATTGGTCCTAGAGCTTAGGTGATGGATGTTTCCAGAAGTATCGATTTCTCGCCAAGTCGCCAAAAATCTCGCCAACCGTCGCCAAGTCGCCAAGAATCTCGCCAACTGTCGCCAAGTCGCCAAATCATTAGGAAATCCGCTTTTAAACTACAACACGTCTAAATACCGCAATTTTTGCCCAAAATGTGAGAATTCCTGATCTGTCTGAGATATTTTAAGACAAATATAATCAATATTTACAAATTTGTAACATTGCCCCCCTCTCAAGGACTGCACGTCCCGGGCAGTACAATCCCCTGATAGGAGGCCAAATTTAATATAAAAGAATTTACATTTCAAGAGGATACAGAGCACATTACATACACAAGCAACTAAAAATACAAGAAAATAGAAAAGATCAAAATTATCTATACTATTTACAAAGAGACCATGGTCTACTAATTTTTACTCTACATTACGATAAGGAGCTAATCTATCATAATGTACTACCTTTGGTTTTGAAGCAGATGATTTTCTTATACGAACCACGACGTCGTTCAGTCTTTTTAGGACTGTGTAGGGACCTTCCCAGTTGGCTTGCAACTTTGGAGAAAGTCCTTTACGTCGAATCGGGTTCCACAACCAAACTTTGTCACCTTCTTGAAATTCATGTCCCGTCGCTCTTGTGTCATATCTTGTCTTCATTCTTTCAGTCGTCAGGTTGATTCGGTCTCGAGCGAAGTTATGGACATCTTCAAGACGTGCCTGAAGGTCTCGAAGGTATTCCTCTGGCGATGAAGATGTATCCGGTGGACGACCAAACTGAAGATCACAAGGGAGACGAAGTTCGCGACCAAAGAGCATCTGTGAAGGAGTATATCCGGTAGTCTCATGGACAGCACTGCGATATGCAAGAAGAAACAGCGGTAGCTTCAAATCCCAATCTTGCTGATTTCTGGAAACCATAAGGGAGAGGTTATTCAAGATGGTTCTGTTAAACCTCTCTACCATGCCGTCCGATTGTGGGTGTAGTGGCGTGGTCTGCGTCTTGTCTATTCCGAGAATTTGACACATTCCTTTAAACACAACAGAGGTGAAATTTGTCCCTTGATCAGAATGAATTTGTAAGGGTGTGCCGAATCTGGAAACCCATTGTTGCACTAGAACCTCGGCTACTGTAGTCGCCTCTTGATCGGGGATTGCAAACGCTTCAGGCCACTTAGTAAAGTAGTCCATGACAACTAGTATGTATTTGTTGCCATTTGAGGATCGTGGTAAAGGACCCAAAATGTCCAATGCTATCCTCTCAAAAGGTGCTCCTACGTTGTACCGCTGCAACCTTCCTCGGCTACGTTTCTTCGGTCCTTTACGTGCCGCACAGTCATCACAAGATTGGCACCATTTCTCTACATCTTGTCTCGTTTTGCTCCAATAGAAGCGTTCTCGAACTTTCTGTAGAGTTTTCATTACTCCGAAGTGGCCTCCAGTTGAGCTACTGTGCAATTCTTTCAAAACATCTGAAATTCTTGATTTTGGAAGAACAAGCTGCCATTTGAAATTACGTCCATCATCGGACTCCCATTTCCTGTATAAGACACCATTTCTTATATGGAGTGAGTCCCAAAGAGCCCAATATTGCTTAGTAGCAGGACTGTAGGTGGAGATATCCTGCCAACTTGGTCTCATACTAGAAGATTCTTTCAATTCAAGAATTGGATTTATATCTGGGTCTTCTTTTTGGGCTTCCCTAAGTCCTTCATCACTCCATGGGTCTGGTTTTGATGGAGGTGAAACAGTAACTTGGCGTACCGAAGTATTTATCAGCTGATAGTTCTTCTCTACTCTAGAACAGTATCGGCAGCTTTCATTACACGGCTTCCTTGATAGTGCATCAGCATTTCCGTGAAGAGTTCCTTTGCGATGACGTATTTCAAAGTCAAACTCCTGGAGTCGTTGAATCCATCTGGCTACCTGTCCTTCCGGATTTTTAAAATTTAAAAGCCAGGTTAAGGATGCGTGATCTGTCCGGAGCAAGAACTTTCTTCCATAAAGATAATGGTGGAAATGTTCTATGGCTTTAACAATTGCCAGCAATTCCTTCCTGGTTGTACAGTAATTCCGCTCTGGTTTCGATAGACATTTACTCCAATAAGCAATGACATATTCTTTATCATCAATTTCTTGCGACAAAACAGCTCCGATATTTTCGTTGCTGGCATCCGTATCTAAAATGAATAATTTTCCGGGCTGGGGATATGCAAGAATGGGTGAAGATGTCAACGCCTCCTTCAGTTGTTTAAAAGCTTTCTCACATTCATCTGTCCATAAAAATCTCTGTTTATTTTCTGTCAACTTGTGGAGGGGTCTGGCAATACTCGAAAAACCCTTAACAAATTTCCTGTAATACGTGCATAGTCCAAGAAAACTTCTTAATTGGTGGACATCTTTTGGACGACTCCAGTCCTTAACTGCAGAGATCTTTTCAGGATCTGTTCTTACACCTTCAGCAGAGATAATGTGTCCCAGATAGCTTACTTCACGTCGGAATAAATTACATTTGCAAGGATTCAGCTTCAGGTTGGCCATTTTTAATTTTTCCAGCACCTTTCGGATGTTTCTTAAATGGTCTTCGAATGTGCGCCCTACAATAATGATATCGTCCAAATATACCAAACAGGCTTCGTAGGAAAGTCCTCGTAATACTGTCTCCATCAGGCGCTCAAACGTTGCAGGTGCATTGCAAAGCCCAAATGGCATAACCTTGAACTGCCAAAGTCCTTGTCCTGTGGTGAATGCAGTCTTTTCTCGATCCTCAGGATGTATCTCTACTTGCCAATAACCACTCTTGAGATCCAAAGTCGAAAACCATTGTTTTCCAGATAAAGCATCAAGTGTATCGTCAATCCTAGGAAGAGGGTAACTATCTTTTTTAGTGATGTTGTTTAACCGACGATAGTCAACGCAGAATCGGGTAGAACCATCTTTCTTCCGAACTAAAACAATAGGCGAAGCCCAAGGACTCTCTGATGGCTCAATAATGTCATTCTGCTGCATTTCCATCAGAAGATTATCCACCTCTTCCTGCTTAGCGAATGGCAATCTTCTCGGATGTTGTTTAATGGGTGGATGATTTCCTGTATTGATTCGGTGCTGCGTCAATTTGGTTCGCCCAACATCATCTGATTTCTTGGAAAAGAGATCTCCGAATTCTAATAATAGATTTCTTGCAGCATTCCTTTGTTTATCATCTAACTCTGCATTCTGAAGAAGTTCATTAATTAGAGTGTCAGGAGGCTCAGATAGTGTGGCTTGACAATTTCGGTTAATACAGGTCACTGGAGTGCAAGTCGCCAGCACTTCTCCTTCTTTTATTAGTTTTACCTTATTGCTTAGATTAGCAACTCTTACCGGGATTACATTTCGTGAAAGGTCGACGAGGGAAGAAGCCACTAGTACTCCTTTAACGCTATTGTCGGAATCTGGATATTCAGTCAATCCATAATGAAAATTATTATCTTCTGAAAGAGCTCCGGAAACTATTGTCTCAGTTCTTGGTGGTAATGTTATTTCACTCTTTGCAGTTATATGATGGACTGTTTTAATATCTGAATATTTCGTCTTAAAAATCGCTATTTCTTCAGAACATGAGTGTAGTTCATTATTTTTAAAATCTAACTTGAAATGGTTTTCTTTGAGAAAGTCCAATCCAAGAATAAATTCGTCATTTATATCAGCGACATATGCCAAATGATGGTACACGGCATTACCAAATGCAATGTTTAGATTGACTTTTCCATGCACTTTAATCTTATCACCTGTCACAGTTTGGAGGGTAATGCAGGGCGGCGTCCAGATGAGTTTGTCACCAAGTTTGCGAGCCAAATCTGTCCTAATGATAGTTACGTTGGCTCCAGTATCGATTATCATTCTGCAGGGAACTTCGTTGACATGTCCCATAACGAAAAGTCCGTTGTCGCCGCTACTTACGGAAGAAATGTGAAACGATTTGAAATGGGGCTTCTGACGAAGATCATTTCCATCATCTTTTCGTTTCGGGCAGTCTCTCTGAACGTGTCCGACTGCTCCGCAAGTCCAACACAGAATTTTCGTGGTTCTGCCACCTTTACTCATTTCTAAGTTACGGAATTTTCGCCGCAGATCTTCGATTTGCTTTCTGAGATCATAGTCCGTATCAGTAGTAGAGACGGCTCTGATTGAGTGCCGGTCTTTACGCGCAGCCTGCTGGGCAGCCTCTATCTTATGTGCGTAGACTAGGGCAGATCCAATATCTTTGACATCGGCGAGTCTAAGTGTTTTCTGTATTTCCGGATCTCTCACACTATCGATGAAGTGATGGAGAGCCAAATCTTGACGTGTCTCAGCTGGGCAGTCCGAAAATGCTAGATGGGAAAGTCGCTGAATATCGGCAGCCAATTCTTGCAGACTTTCACCCGCTTTTTGATAGCGGGACTTTAACTGTAGTCTGCTATATTCTTTGGTGCACTTATCTGCAAACCGCAGCTCAAGCGCACTCGATAAGGCTTGGAAATCGTGCCTCTGTTCCTCCGGAAGCGTCTCGAGGATGTCAGCCGCGTCTCCTCTTAAAGAAGCCGCCAGGTGAAAAGCTTGGGCTCGGGGATTCCATCCATTGGCTTCCGCTACCATCATAAACTGGGTCTTGTATACTTGCCAGGATGATTTCCCATCAAATGTTGAGAGTTTAATATTGGCTAGGGATGGCACAAATGCCACGTTGGGTTCCTCATGTCTGTTTGACATTTGCTTCTTCAAGCTTTCAATCTCCTTATTGATATTGTCTAATGCTTCTTCCACGTTTTCTTCTATCTCTAGAACTTGAGTTTCTACTGAAGTTACCTTATCCTCCATTGCATTCATCTTCTCCTGAATGATGTTGGAGAATTCTTCTTTAACACTTACAATGTCCTTCTTAAGCTCATCCTGTCCAGATTTTATCTCTTTCATCATCTCGGCGTTAATCTCTTCTTGTCTAGCTTTCATCTCTTCTTGTCCAGCTTTCATCACCTCCTGTCCAGATTTTATCTCTTTCATCATCTCGGATTTAATCTCTTCTTGTCCAGCTTTCATCTCTTCTTGTCTAGCTTTCATCTCTTCTTGTCTAGATTTCATCTCTTCTTGTCTAGATTTCATCTCTTCTTGTCCAGCTTTCATCTCGGTTTTCATATCTTCTTGTCCAGCTTTCATCTCAGCCATCTGCTCCGCTAATTTTTCGAGAAGACTTTTCATTAAATCCATATCCATTTTTCTTGTGACACGCTGCATCAACTCTTCAACCCCACTTCTGACACCAGTTGTACCGAACTCCACGGGTTCGTGTTGATTGAGAGTTGAATAAAGCAACCACTTAATGCACACAAGACTTTTATTCGTAAAAACTTCACTAGAGAAACGAAATTCCCGCTGTAACAATCACAATTATACAGCTACAATTCGTCAGATACAATAAGAAATAGCTTCCAATCACAGGTCTCAAATACCTCAGACAGAGAACAACTAGCAGTCACAACTAATCGTCTTCACTCACTGACTGTCTTCACAAAACTCTACCACTATTCCATGTCGGGCTGCGGTATTTATACCTGACTTGGCGGAGAAATCTACCAATTTCGCCAAGGTTCTGGAAGCTTCTAGGCTATCTCGAAAAATATTGGTCCTAGAGCTTAGGTGATGGATGTTTCCAGAAGTATCGATTTCTCGCCAAGTCGCCAAAAATCTCGCCAACCGTCGCCAAGTCGCCAAGAATCTCGCCAACTGTCGCCAAGTCGCCAAATCATTAGGAAATCCGCTTTTAAACTACAACACGTCTAAATACCGCAATTTTTGCCCAAAATGTGAGAATTCCTGATCTGTCTGAGATATTTTAAGACAAATATAATCAATATTTACAAATTTGTAACAATATATATATATATATATATATATATATATATATATATATATATATATATATATATATATATGCAGTAAACGTTCGTTTATACGAACCTCTAATTTACTAACATTTACGATTTTACGAACTATTGGTCATTTCCTAAGATGCAGTGATAATTTTAATTCTCAATTACGAACTAAATTTTTGAAAATTCTCTTTTTACAAACTCATTTTCATGCATTTTTTATCACCCGATTTTTTATTCATTTTTTTATTTTACTGTTGAAATGCTTTAATCGACGTTATTATAGGTGAATCATATCTTTTATAAATTTGTTATAAGTGCCACATTAAGCGTTAGGAATGTAATAAATAAAAAGAGGTTTAATTCTAAAATCGAAATTAAAGGAAAATATTTCTTTTATTTTCATTTTATAGCCTATCAGTTAAGTGGGAATCCTCCATGTATAAGAATTTTCCTGTATAAAAATCTGCTTATAATATCTTGTATCTCATTGTTTAATGCAAGCATTTATTGTAAATATAATCTTAATATCCTCATAACATAATATTTAAATATATACATCAACATTTTTAAAATATTAAAACAAAACCTCCTGGAAGATAAATCGAAACTTAAAAAAGGATTAAAATCACAATCAGCAAGAAAATTTTTTTTTAAACTATTGCAAAAATTAAGAACATCTAGTTGAAGATACTGTGAAGAGTCTTAGAAACAAATTATAAACAAAATGACATTTTTAAATCAAATATATGTAAATTTAAAATAAATTTAATTTGAGAAATTTGTTTTCCATTTTATGTAATATGTTTAAACCTAACATTTTACGGTTTTCTGATCTTTTTATAATTTATTGTTATTATTCTTGAATTTTTTTCAGCTTATATTTTTATTAATCGTTTCTGTCTGTATTTCTTTCGATATATACCAATTTTCTAATGAGTATAATTTGTTTCAGCTAAAATAAAATAAAGGAGAAATATTGAAAGGCTATGAATATAAATGGTATGAATGAATAAAAAAAAAATTCCAAAAAATGTTTGTATAAGCATTTTTAGACGATCATGGAAATTTTGAATGATTGTTCAAGGAAAGTCAACGGAAAAATATTTCGTATCGCTGAGACATTATTATATTAGCAAAAGAAAATTTAAACTTGATTTTCATTCAGTCCAACTTTTATTCCTGTTTAATTATTTTTTTCGGAAATATGTTAAGTTGTGGCTTATGAATGGCTTGGTTTGCAACAGAGCAAATTAATTACGCATAAATAGAAACTAATTTGAAGATTGATGACATATTTTAAAACTATAATATATAAACAATAAAAAATGAATTATTTCTTTTCTTTTCAAGTGCAGATTTTATTTAAAAAACTTTTCTAAAAAACTAATTTTTTATGCAAATTTCGTTGTAGCGCATTAATTATTTTAGTAAGAAAATTCCATTTATGTATGATTTCTAGATTTGTCTTTACTAATTTTCTTAAATAAAAGTTATAAAAATATGCTAACAATTGTTTTTTAATTTATAAATGACATCCTAACAATGTAAAACTCCGGTTTGGAGACTCGTGAATTTTCAGATTTTTAATTAAGTGTTCCGTTTATATAATATATAGATATTAAAACATTAATTATACCTCAATATAATCTATATTTAGAAATAAAGAAAAGTGATGTCTGAGACAAAACATCCTTGGATTTATATAAAGTAGAAAGTGTAAACTGTGGCTCGGATCTCACTGAGAGAATGAGCCGCGCCTTTTAAGTGCCGCGACTGGCTGACTGAATTTTAAAAAATAAATATTAGAAAATGTTTTGATGAACAACACGTTAGTATCACTTTTCGATTTTGTTTTCAATCTGTGAATTTAATTTTGATTCGAGAAAATGAGATAAATCTCCACTAAAGCATGAATATTCATAACAATATATTTGTATGAAATTTTGTTCAAAGTGCAGTGAAAGAATTTTTGTCTAATATAATTATTTTATTTAAATTACATGTGTACTAATCATAGTTAGAATCAGAATAATTGCATAGCTCTTGGAATGATGATATTATTTGCAAAAATAATATTTAATCCGCCTATGTGGTTATATATTTTAAAAGTGGATAATGAAACTGAATAATTTAAAATTGAATAAGAATAATCTGATGCCTAATTTTTGATATCAATGAAAGAAAAAAATATATATACATTGACTATTTTAAAGATGTGACAAATTTCGTTGAATGTGAGATCAAATATTAAAAAACATGAATTTTTGGGATTTAAAATCTTTGGAATCTTTTCTTCTTTAAAAAAAAAAATTAAAATTATAATGTGAGATGATATTAGTAATTAAATATTGGCAAAATAAATGAAAACTGAGTGACATAAATTAAACTAAAGGCCGTGGTAGCCTAGTGGTTAGGGTATCGGCCTTCCATCCGGAATGGTGGGGTTCGATTCCCAATGCCGCCAAAGACCAACCGAATACATGCGATATACGTGCTCGTTAAATCTGTGGAATCGAAAGTCCTGTGGTCGGTCGTTGAGCAGTTACCATGGGTGCAATGGTCTGGAGAAAATGTAATCCCCCTTCAGATCAATGCCAAAATTGAGGGAGTGGATCCTCCTGTGCTGCCATCTATCGGAGGATTTGAAGAGCAAAGTCGTACTTTCACCTTCGTGTTGCTCTGATTAAACGAAAGACGCTCCCAATTGACTTAAATTCGCATAGCCAAGGCATAGCGAGCTTGGCTTGTCCAAGTGTCATTAGTAACAACAACAAACATGACACTTTTTCTTTTATCAAAAAGTACATTTGGGAAATGAACATTACGGTGCCTTTATAATAAAAAAAATTATTTCCAAGTACTACGCACAAGTTGTCATATTTTTTATTTGGAAGTATATTTAAATTTTTGCGTATATTGTTTACATAAAAAATTAAAAAAGTGAATAAAAAATTGAAAAAAAAATAGTTATTGTGCGACGTATGCATGGACAAAAAATGTTGAAAACTCGAACAGTAATATATAAGATAAAAAGTACAGGAATTTTAATTTTTAAACGATATACATCGCATGAAAAGATTCTTCGGGTAAAATTTTTTAGACTGATTTCCTGTCCATATAGGGCAATCAAGTATAAAAATAAATGAAACACCATATATTCGTTGAATTATGAATCAAATTTTCTTTTCTAATGCGCCACTTGATGGCAAAATTTTAAGCAATTTTATCCGAGGGAAATCTTGATTCAGTAATATTAAGTAGTATACAATTATATAAAACTTTTGAAAAATGTCGGATTGATCTATTTATAAAATTTAAAAGGCTATAAAAGTTTTATTTATAACTGCAGCATTTATAAACATTTTAATAGCTTATACTTCAGATTATATAACATGAAATAATTTTTAAACTTCTAGCATAGTAAAAAATTAAATGCATATAACTATTTTCATAATAATCGAATTTAAAAGAATTTTAAAATAGTACAATTATTTTAAATTAATTTAAAATAACGGTGGAATAATTTGATTGTTAAATTTTTATATGTAAAGAATTCAGTTCATTTAGTGAATTCATATTTTTTCATAAAATTGTTTGATTATATATTATTTATGTTCTATTTTTCATATTTTGAATTTGCATTTTTTAATAGTTTTCTTTTAAAACTATATGTGAAAATTTACATCAATTCGTAAAAAAGAATTTATTGATTATTTATAGAAATATGATTATATGGCACATTAGGAGTCATATAATGTGTCATAAAATCATGTCGCAAGGTTGCTAATTTCTTCCAATTTTATATTGACAAGTCATGTAATGGAGAATTTGTTAGCAATTTTCCGAATAAAAGATCTTTGTACAATATGCAGCTGCTACTACCTTTTTCCACCTTTAAAGCACTACTAGGAGCGGAAGTATGCCACTTCATCTATTGGGGCACCCCTGGGTATACCAGCTTGGTTCTCGAAAGTAAGTGGGTCATAATTTAGAAGAGGAAACCGAGCAGAAACACCCCTAAAATTGGCCGACCCCTCACACAAAGACGATGTTATGTGAGCGCAACATGTTTCAAAGGCTCCAGCCGCCATTAGGGAACATAAATCTTCCTCTGGGTTCAAATTCGAACTCACCAACTTCCGAAAAGAAGAACGAACGTCCTAACCAATCAGGCCACCCGTATAAAAAGGATTTTATATTTTCATTTGAAGTTTCTATTTTTCCACGTTAATTAATAATAAAATTGTTTTCAATCATATTTATATTTGAAACTGAAAGTACTAAAATTATATTTTAATTCTTAAATAAGCTCTGAAATTCTTATTGTGGACATATTACTGATTAAAAATTTCAGGTTTGCTTAAAAAAATGTATAATTGATTATTTAAAGCATTCTCTAATCCATAGGTTCCCAAAGTGGTCCAGGTGGATCCCCAAGGGTACGCGTAATTGTGAAAAGAAAATAGGGGTTCACAAGTTGTAAGTGGGGGTCCACGAAAAATTTTCTGGTTTTCAGAATAAAGAACAAAAATTTTGGCTTGGATCTACGTATCAACGTAAAGCAGGTAGCATCATTCACTAGGTAGGTGCTCAAAAATATTCGAGATTCGGTTCAAACACAGAATTGAATCGAACAATAGATAGTACAAGAGTGCATACCACAAGTCGAGACTTACAAAGTGCAGCCCGTGCGCCGTCATTTTTTATTATGATATTTTTGATATTATTTTTTTAGAAGTGATATTTTTTAGAAGTTTTGGGAATACAGTAGAAATGCAGCAGCAGGGGGTATACCGAAAATAGTAAAACTTTGAAAGTGGTCCACGAGAAAAAAAAAAAAAAACGTTTAGGAATCCATGCTTTAATCTATCGCAATAAAAAAACGTTATAATTTTTATTCCGCTTTCATGATTGCCGAAATATTTTACATTTCATTTACAATATTATGATTTAAAATTTGATATTTACCATTTGAATTCATAACTTCACACATTTTTTGCTGCATTCTAATTATATTATTATATTTTTAATTTTAATATTAACATTTACATAAATTTTGTTTTCATAAATTAATAATTTTGAATCAACTGAAATTCATCATTTTTGTTTATTTTCTGTTGCCAGGAAGAAAACTCCAAAACAGAGTTTGAGCAAACACTCTTTATTTAAATTTAATAATTCTTCAGTTAATTATCGCATTTTTCACGCATCTTATGTTTTCTATTTTATTTATTAAAAAGGAATAAAGCAAAAATCTAAATTATACGGTATTATTGAATGTGTTGCAAAATGTGTGAAATAAAAAAATAGAATGAAAATTGCACATTATAACACACTTTTCAAGTATATATATAAGTACACACTTTTTTCAAGTTTTTAATTCACTTTTATAAACATACATGAAACTTTATATTTCTTATAATAATACAGAGGGATGATCGATTAATGAATATAATCCGTTACAAAACTATGATCGTTATCCGAACTGTTCGTCAGCCAAACATCGATTTACCTTAGATTTTTTATAAAATAGATTAATTCGGGCACAGATGCCATATAATACAGAATTCAAAATTCTGAAATTTTTTGGCGATGAAGAAATGTTGCCAATATGACGTAAATACTAAACTAAACTCTGTGGTACGACAGGCCATGTGGGCCACACACACAAGGCCTACAGTGCCCATCACTGTTCTTTTGACCGAGAGGGCCTGGGCTGCGAAGCATATGTGCCGATTAGGTGGTTAGCACAATGCGAAACTTCCCAGTGTTTAGTTCCCAAGCATGCTTGGTACTCAGTTTATCAATCCACTGAAGGGATGAAAAGCTGAGTCGATCTTGCCGAACCCGAGGACCGAACCTCTGACCCGTGCTTTGGGAGCGTGAAACGCTATCACTAAGCAACCGGCTGCCACTTTACAAACCCTCAATATTACAGAACCTTGGCAAGAGAGAAAGAGTGCCAAAACTAGTTGGCGTAAAATTTTATCCGCGCTTTACGCGTTTTCGCCTGCAAGTTCCACTTATGTTTCTCATTGATTTATTGAAAATAGATTCCGTCGTTATCGGTTTCATTTTATTCATAAATGAGTAAAAAGTTTTATATTTAATGACATTAAATTATTAAAATATTGTACTTTTAAAGCCTTATATTTATACAATAAGTAAATTTAAATATATTTCACGAGCTCCAGTGGCTCAGTAGCTTCACGCCGTTTCCCGTAAGCTCAGCAAAGTGAAGCATCATTTGCCGCGGGCAGTGGTTGGGAGGGTGACCACGGTGTACTCTCCTTCACTGGGTTGCTGGAACTCCGCGGGTTGGGGACGTGTCCACTCTAATATTTGACGTCCAAACTCCTTCCGTTGGTGTAGCGTGGATGTGGAGAGGAGGGTGCCAACTCAGGTGTGGCCTCGTCACCTGAGTTGGCACCCTCTTCTCCACATCGTGGTTCAAATTTACGAGGCACCTTAAAAAGAGCAAAGACGTACTTTCACCTTCATGGTGCTCTGATCCAAACGAAAGACGCTCTCTATTGACTTAATTCGAACTGCCAAAGGCATAGCGAGCTTGGCTTGTCTAAGTGTCATATGCAACAACAACAACAAATATATTAAACAAGGTGTTATATTTTTTTCATATAGTGTACTCAGAAAATTAGAAATGCAGAATAATACCAACAATATTCTAGTATCGCGTATAAGGTAAAAAAAATTAATGTGATGCATGTTTTTGATATTTTATTTTTTCTTAATTATGTATGATTTTTTTATGAACTCAAATAAACCTGATTAACTATATTCTTATATTAATATTTATGAATGAAAAACATTTTAGTGAAAGAAAAGTATTCAGCGCATATAATATAATAGGATTCAAAATTGTTTTATATAAATCTCTAAATTCTTAATAACCATTGAAGCATATCACTTTTAGCAAATATTTTTATCTGATTTTTTTATGAAAACAATGATGGTAGTATGGAATGATTAATGATTTATGTTTGTGATATATTTGTCTATTTTTCTACTCATATATGATTTTTTAGAAATTATGTGAAATCTGATCAGCTATATTTTAATATTAATGGATGCAAAACATGTTAAAAGAAAATAATTCAGCATCACAATGACTGTAAGATTCAAAATTACTTTATGGAAATTTCTAAATATTTAATAATTATTAAAGAATTTCATTCTCAACAAAGATATTTAACTGAAAATTTCTCCTTTATGGATAGTTATAACAAGTAAAGAAAATTTTCACATTTTGTGACAATTTCAAATGTAATAATTTTTTTCTCTTAAATAATTAAAAATTTAAAGCTATGAAAACACGATTTAAATTTAATGATACTAATTAAAAGGGTAATGAAATTAGTTTAAAACAGATTGTTATCAGTAAAAAAACTGTTAATTTTAAACTTGTAAAAAATTTGGTAAATGTTATTGTTAGATATCGTGAATATATAGTATATATTTTTAGAGTGAAATATTTTCGATATTATGTTTTAAAGTAGACGAATTATATGTTTTTAAAATTCGACAATTTTAACTATGATAAAAGTCATCGTACATTATTAATATAGAGAACTCTGTATAAAATTTAAACCAAAAACTAAACAACAATTTTAAATGTTTTTTATAGGAATGTTGCAAAAAATCTCAACCGTACCCATTTTTAAACTATTATTGTTATACATTTATATAACAATATTCAACATTATAATAATTTATTTATAAACATTTAAGGTAAAAAAAATGATAAATTTTCAGCATAAACAATGTAGCTGCGCATGCGCGAGATTTAACTATGCACCAACAAGTTTTGGCACTGTTTTTCTTTTGCCAACGTTCTGTAACGTTGAGGGTTTGTAATAGTAATTACCCAGTCCGACGCATGAGATTTCCGCTGTCCAAATCTTGGCGACCGTAATGTATCTCTATGGGGTTTTTTCCCTGTTGCCTTGAAAAATAAAGGAATTTAAAGCAAATTAATGGTTTAAACTTTAAACCATTAATGGTCGAAACTATTTTATGAAACTTACGGTTTGCTACTTTTCTTTAAAATCACCCTTTTGTCCCAGTCTGGGTTTGCTTATTTTGATAAAAAAAAAAAAAAAAATTGTTTTGCTTATTTTGATAAAAAAACTTGTGTTAATAAGTAATATTACTACTCTTAACATAAATAATATTTTTTATTACTGGAAAAGCTTATTTTAAATGTAATATATTAAGCTTTAAAATTAACATCGTATTACATAGTACCTTGTTTGAAGTGTTTATCATTTTATTTATATCTGAATTACAGAGTTTGTACACTAATTTTGTTATGTTTTTAAATTTTGTATTTTTCCGTCACCAAACACATTTAATAAAAATAAAATGAAATAAATGGCTCACTAAAATGCAGAATTGAAAATTTATTTTAGAATATATTATGTGTTAAGTATGTATTACTCTCAAATTACATATTGTGAATATTACTTACTAATTAGTTATAATATGTAAAAAAGTTTTTTTTAATTTTTGTTCGTTATTATGCGTACGAAAACTCTTTTTTGTTATATATTACTTACAGTTTAACATAATTTAATAAATATAGTTTCTCTCCTAGTCTTTTTTTATAACACTAAATGTTACTTTTAACATAGATTTATATATTGTGAGTATGTATTATTGCTGTCAGAAATATAATACTAGTGTAATAAATTACTTACATTGTACAAAAAATGTTTTTTTATTGTATTTGTATAACACAATTTTATACAATTCTTAAAAAAATTATTCAGAATAGTTTCTGTACATTACAAGCTCTTTTTAAAATTATAACAGGAGAAAACGTTACTTTTAGTTACAAATATTATTAAAAAAGTTATCCAAATTATTATTCTTTACAAACTGGAAAACAATGTAAAAATATTTTTATATTGCTATTTTCATTGTTACAGACCTAAAATGCAGAACTTTAAAATTTATTTTAGATTATATTATATGTTGAGTATGTAATACTCTCAAATTATATATTGTAAGTATATATTACTAATTAGTAATAATATATGCTTACAATAGGTAAGAAATGTTATTACTTTTATTTTTGCTAGAGTTATTATGTATGTGAAAACTGTTGTTATATATTACTTACAGAATAATATAATTTAATAAAAAATAGTTTTTCTACTGTCCTTTTTTTATAACACTATAGGCAGGTATATATTATTTATGTAAGTTATAACATAGGTATAGATATTTACATATATTATAACATAGGTTTACATATTACATACATGACTTTAGAAGTATATATTATTGCTTGTCAATAATATTAAACTAATATACTTACGATAGTAAATTGTTTACAATGTACAAAAAAAGTATTTTTTATTTCTGATATTGTGATTTTTTGTATTAGTAAAACACAATTTAATGAAATTCTTAAAAAATTATTAAGAATAGTTTTTGCACATTACAATCCTTTTTAAAACTTATTACTAGAGAAAATATGACTTTAGAAACGTATCAAATGTAAACTAACGTATGTAAGAATGTTGCGTCGTACGAACTTTAATGGCAACCATAGTGTTCGTGACAGGTCGGGAAGTCCATGCGTCAGCTCCCATTTATAAGAGCCTTAGTTTGTAAAGTCACAACCAGGCTTCTGACGTAAATACTAGGGTTGCCAAAATGGAATTTTCTGAATAATTTTTATATGTCTTCATGTCTATGACGTAATAAAAACCAGGTTGCAAGAGACCATAAGAAAATCCGCCAAAAAATCACCAAACTCAGAATTTGCCATCCTGGATTATACGACAAATATGCCTTAATTCACTTTGGGGACTCTAAAAATTAAATTAAAAAAGAAAGTATAAATTCTTTGTGAGTTTATTAAAAAAATAATACATACATATAGTCTTGTATATTAATTTCTTTTTTTATTTTTTGTTTATCGGACATTAAAGAAC
>JAJQOW010002532.1:0-16232 GCA_037975125.1 Latrodectus hesperus
TATGTGTAGCGCCCTCTATCTGCAGCGCCACCCATGGCATCGTCAACGAGAAGCCAGTCCCTCTCCAACAACCGACGGTGTGAGACATGTCCATATGACTCTCATGTTTATTTTCTTTTCTTCAAATTTAAATGTTTTAGTTGTTATTTAGTATTATTTGTAGTATCTGTGTGTATCTGTGTTGTGCTCAAATTGTATCTAAAATTGTAATAAAATATTTTGAGCTATTTAAGGAACCTATTTCTTTGTTCCTATTAAACCAGCTACATGCTACACGCTACAAAAAATGGCAGCCCAACGTGAGACCCGAGTTCGAGTTTCTTTTTGCTCTTGAAAATTCTACCCAGAATTAAATTTTGTTGTTGGAGGGGAACTCAAAATTTTACAGGTTACTTCCTGATGTGTAGGGTTTTATGGATTCATTAGAAGTATAATCTCATCCGAGATTGTAGTTGTAGTTCGTTTGAGGAGTTCAGCGATCTGAAAATTCCAGATAAGTTGCTTTTATACTGTACTAAGAATTAAAATTAAGTTACGTTTAAGCACAAAAATGTTAATGTTTAAGCACGTATGAATATAAAACTGTATAAAAAGTTTCTTTATAAGTTGTGTTCCATAAAAGTGTTATTATTTTATGTTCTTGAATTTTGAACAGTATTATTACTTGCGAGTATAATTATTTGTTTGATTTGGTAGATATGTTTCACATATTATTAAATGAATAATATTTTGTATTAGAGTATTGAATTAAAAGATATATTTATTTTATTATTATATTTGAAGTATTATAGTATGTGTACGTGAATTAATATCTCTGTTACTTCTGAATATTTCTATTTCTCATATATTATATTTCTTAATTCTGAATAGTTGAAAATATATTCTTTAAAGTGAGATAGTGTTTAAAATATAGTATCTAACAGAATTTAATTGTCTGATGACAGTGCATTTTTCATGCGATGATACTTTTGTTTTGATTTAAAACACGAAACAAGGCGCCGCAAACGACCGTTGTTATTGCTTTCATATACGCCTCACTGTCTGGCCTTTCAGTGTCTATGAATGCTGTTTTATTTATTTAATTTTTTTCGTCATTCACTTTCTGTTTAGAATCTTTGTGTTTTATTTTTTTAGTAAGTGGTTTCATTGAATAAAGAATGAAAATATATTGTATTCCATGTATATATTTAAGGATATAAATTAAGATTACAACATTATTATTAATATTTTGGTAAAAGGTATCAGAATTGATATTCTAGAAAATTGAAGAACTTTTAAGTTATATAAAAAGTCAATAAAACATTTTGTTATTTTAATATAAAATATTCTTTGACTGCATATGATTAAGTTATCTCAATTAATATATTTTGAATTATTGAATGTGGTATTAAAGTATTGATAAAGTATAATTTATAAACAAAGGTACACATTTAGAGATTATTAGTAATTATAAAACGAAAGTAAAGACTTATAAATGAAAAGAATATAAAATTTATGGTAGAATTGTGAAATGCTTTGTTTTGGTTTTGTTTGATTTCAGTGAATATCATATGAATATTTCAGGTTTATTTACAATAATTTAAGAGTTCATTTTATTTGCAGTAAATATTTGGATAAATAATAATAGGTTATACTTTACTTATGTTTAAAGTTAAAATGTTTATATTTTCACATAATAGTATTTAAGACTGATGGTGTTTAAATTTCGTTTTAACTAAAATAAATAAACACATATTTTAAAAAAATCAGTATTTTAAATCAGTTGAAAATAACTTTAGAACTCTTAAAAATAAACTCATGCAAAAATGGCCTTCCTTGGGAAAGGAAAAAAGAAGATTTGAGAAACCTCGCTATAGAAATGGGGGTAGGGGTAGCAGATGATCTAAAAGTAATTCAACTGAAAGATATTATAACCAAATCAAACGATTATGATGAAGAGTTAGTGAAAAATATGCTAACTAATATAATAGAGGAACGGCTTGAAAAAGAAAAACAAGCTGAATGCGAAAGAATTGCCAAAGAAAAAGAACTGTGCATTGAAAAAGAGAGATCGTATGAATTGCAACGCTTGAAACTTCAAGTGGAAGCTCAGAAAGTACTTTCCTCCACTGCCACAGCTCCAGCCAGTGAAGCAGAGAAAACAAATTGGGATCTGAATCGTATTCTCCCAAAATTTAATCCTAATAAAGATGAAATAGGACTGTACCTGACAGTTTTTGAACGTCAATTAAAATTAGTGAATATACCTGAAAGGAATTGGATGCCGTACTTGATAGGCTCATTGCCAGCCGAAATAAATCAATTAATTGCTAGAGAAAATGAAGAAGATGTTAACGACTACTCAAAGGCGAAAGAGATGCTCTTGAAGCGTTTTCGCCTTACATCAGATAGGTTTCGGCAGATGTTCTCGCAACATAGAAAAAGTGCAGAAGTAACATGGAAAGACTTCTATTTTGAAATTAAATCATATTTCGAGGGATGGGTAAAGGAGTTGAATATCATCACTTTTGAGAAATTGCAAGACTTAATTATAGCTGACCAGTTAAAGAAAAGAATATCTCCAGAGGTAAGAGAACATTTTGTTGATCAATGGTCAGAGCTGAATGATCCTTTAGAACTTGCAGAAAAGCTTGACAGTTATGAAAATGTAAGACTGGGAATGAAGAAAAATTCACCTATCTTTGCTAAGAAGCCAAATTTCAAAGACTATGTTAAATCTATTTCAGAAAGAAACTATAAGCCTCCTAACTCTAGGGAACATAACAAAATAAAATATTCCAACTATGAAAGTCCAAAATTTAGTAAAGACAAGCCAAAAAGAAAATTTTCGGTTCATTGCTATGGATGTGGTAATCCTGGTTTCATTCAGTCTAAGTGTCCAAAGTGCAACATATTAAAAGAAGAGGCTAAAACAGTTGTTAATGGTGTAAAATTGTATACCGCACAAGCTTCAGATTCATTGTCTAGCTCAATTTTTTTAACTGTTTGTGGTGAAAAAGCAGCTTTTTGTGCCGACACAGGTGCATCAAATTCCATTGCGGGAGAGAGATTTTTTTGTTTATTGAAAGAGAAAGGTTTTAAATTTCAAAAGAAGAATATCACCATGGTATTTGCTGATGGAAAAGAAAGAAATGTCCCAGCCTTGACAACAGTCGTGAATCTTAATGTAGAAGGAAAGAAAGTTCGTATGAAATTTATTGCGTTACCAAATGCTAAAGGTAATAGAACATTGCTTGGCACTGACTTTCTCCAGGCTGCTGGTATTGTGCTTAACATCCAGAATGGCACTTGGCATTTTAGTGAATATCCCCACAGACATTATCCATTTTATCAGGAAACATCTGAAACCGTAAATGCTGCAAAAGTAATAATGTCGCAAAAATTAACTTCGCCTGATATGTCTGCTGAAATTTCAGGAACCTCTAATTCTGTGCAATTGAGAAATGATGAAGGAAAACACTTGACAAGAGAACAACGTCATAAATTTAATTCATTGCTGGATGAATTTGAAAATAACTTCAAACCAGGGGGAGAACCTACTCCTTTTATTGAACACAGAATACAGACTGGAAATAGCCTACCTGTTGCTGAACCTCCATATAGAATGACACCTGCAAAGAAAGAGTTGTTGAAGAAAGAGCTAGATTCCTTACTAACAGAAGGAATAATTGAGGAATGTGAATCTCCTTATGCAAGTCCTGTGGTATTAGTGCCTAAACCGAACGGTACCATCAGATTGTGTGTTGATTACCGTAAGTTAAACTCAACTACTATTCCGGATAACTATCCACTACCTAGAATGGATGATTTATTGACTGAAGCCAAGTCGACGAAATACATGTCTACGATAGACTTAAGATCTGGTTATCATCAGGTCAAAGTTCATGAATCGGACCAAGAGAAGACTGCATTCATCTGTCCATTTGGAACTTTTAAATTTTTACGTATGCCTTTTGGGTTGCGCAACGCACCCGCAACTTTTCAACGCCTCATTGATAAATTTAGATCTGGTCTCAAAGATGTTTTTGCATTGTCATACCTTGACGATATCATTATCTTATCAGAAACTTTTGATGAACATTTATCAGATTTACGAAAAGTGTTTGAAAGACTTTCTATATTTAAACTTAACGCTAACAGAAGCAAATGTCATTTTTCTTGTGACAGAGTGAAGTATTTAGGTCATTGGATAACTGAAAAAGGAGTGGAAGTGGATGCTGACAAAGTATCTTCTATTCAAAAAATTCCAACACCAAAATGTGCTAAAGAAGTTCAGTCCTTCCTACAGACTTGTTCCTGGTTCCGGAGATATGTTCCCCATTTTTCTGAAGTTGCTAGACCCCTTAGTGACTTAACAAAAAAGAATAAACAATGGACATGGGGTGATACCGAACAGAAAGCATTTGATGAGTTAAAAAGACGGCTGATTTCACCACCTGTGTTGTCTCAGCCAGATGGATCTAAACCATTCCTCATAAGAACTGATGCTAGTAATTACGCTCTAGGAGCAGTCCTTATCCAAGGAGAAAGGCCGGAAGAACATGTGATTGAGTATGCCAGTCGATTGCTCAGTTCAGCAGAAAGAAATTATTCAACTACTGAAAGAGAAGCATTAGCTGTGGTATGGGCACTTGAAAAGTTCCGTGGCTATGTGGAAAATCAAGAAATTATCATTGCATCTGATCACCAACCCTTGAAGTGGCTTATGAGTATTAAATCGCCATCCGGACGCTTAGCTCGATGGGCTCTTCAAATCCAGTCATATCATCCGAAAATTCTTTACACTCCAGGAAAATCTAATGTAATTGCAGATCTTCTGTCCAGACCAGTTGATAAAGTGGACAAATTTGTTTGTAACTTGAACACTATTTCCATAGATTTGCCATCCAGGAAATCTAAAGATATTCGTGAAGAACAATTGAAGGATGAGGATGTGAGAAAGATAATAGAGTGCTTTGAAAGTGGTCGGAAAGATGAAAACTATGTAAATTGGACTAGTAGAGGGTATCTGATGAATCAGGGAATACTGTATCGATATTCGCCTGAAACAGAGTCAGAAGAAGCACAGTTAGTTGTCCCTTGTCACGAGCGAGAACGTGTCCTACAGCAATATCATGATACTCCCACTGCAGGACATTGTGGAGCTGAGAACACGTATCATAAAATTGCTTCTAGGTATTTCTTTCCTGGCATGAGAAAGTTTATCGCCGAATACGTGAAAGATTGTGCTGAATGTAACCGGTACAAATCTAACAACCAGAAACCTGCTGGATTACTCAGAACGCCTATTTACTCACAAAGATTTGAGACGCTGGCAATAGACTTGTTTGGCCCTCTCCCAGAGACCCCAACTGGAAAAAATGGATTTTTCATGTTGAAGATACAAGTACACGATGGGTCGAACTTTTTGCCTTAAAAGATGCTACAGCTATCAATTGCTCTAAAATATTGATAGAAGAAGTCTTCTTACGCTATGGCCTACCTAGGAGGGTAATCAGTGACAATGGCGTACAGTTCGTCAGTGCTGTAATGCAACAAACTTGTAAAATCCTGGGTATTAAGCAAGATCTTATACCGTTATACCATCCTCAAGCAAACCCTGCGGAACGAAAAAATCGAGACCTAAAACCCAAATTAGCAATTCTAGTTGGTGATTCACATGATACTTGGGAGGACAAACTACCCATGATACGTTTTGCTTTAAACACGTCAAAATGTGATTCTACAGGTCATACGGCAGCTTACCTTCAGTTCGGAAGAGAGCTTCGAACCACAGATGATGTCAAGCATGATATAAGAGCTGTCATTGAAAACGATAACTTCGTCGCAGAGATAACACCTTACTTGAAAGAATTTGCACGTCTTACACCCTTAATTAGAGAACGTGTAGAACAAAAACAAGATGCAAGAAAGGAGTACTTCGACAAGAAGCATAGACCCGCTTATTATCAACCAGGTGATAAAGTTTGGATCACTTTACATCCCATAAGCAAGTCTAAGACCAAAACAACTAAGAAATTCATGCCCAAACGTGAAGGACCTTATATTATCCTAACAAATAGATCACCAAATACATATGATGTTGCAGACCCTGCTGCCCCTGATCAAGTACTCGGTACTTATCATACCAGTATGTTGATGCCTTATCAACAATCATCTAGAGATAACGGTCCCGTTTTCCCTTTGAAAAGTAGAGGAAGACCACGTCGACACCCTCAGCAGCTTCCTAATCTCAATCCTGTCTCCTTGCCGGGACGTCGGCGGAGCCAGAGGGGGAGTCTGTAGCGCCCTCTATCTGCAGCGCCACCCATGGCATCGTCAACGAGAAGCCAGTCCCTCTCCAACAACCGACGGTGTGAGACATGTCCATATGACTCTCATGTTTATTTTCTTTTCTTCAAATTTAAATGTTTTAGTTGTTATTTAGTATTATTTGTAGTATCTGTGTGTATCTGTGTTGTGCTCAAATTGTATCTAAAATTGTAATAAAATATTTTGAGCTATTTAAGGAACCTATTTCTTTGTTCCTATTAAACCAGCTACATGCTACACGCTACATATGTAATTTTAGATTATTTTTTCCAACTTTTAAGTCAAGTTTTCCAATGCTGTAATGATACATAACTCAATGCTAGAACACAATACCATCTTACTGATTTGTGTGACTATCTAAGTATTGAAACAATGAAAGATTACCTTGATTATATAAAATAATTTGATCTCTTTATTTTATAATAAATGTGGGAAATTGAAATGTGAATGTGGGATAAATGAATTGAATTGAAATGTGTGATAAATAAGGAAACTTTATGCCATTATTCATATAAATTCGTGAAGGATCTTTCCATCATTATGACCGTTTAGATAATTTCTTCGAAAGTAATTCAAGTACTACTGCAACTCAATAAGTTTAAAACCTTGCTTTTCTGTATTTCAAAGGACCAAAAAATTTATATTAAATTATAAATTTCCGAAAACACACAGTATTCTTCAAGAAGTTGTTTGAATTTGTTGCGTTAAGATATTTATTTAGTCAATTCACAAATTATTTACCTTCCTAAGATGATTAGTTACAAAAGCCCTGTGTATTCTAAGTCACAATAAATTAGTTTATTATATATATATATATATATATATATATATATATATATATATATATATATATATATATATATATATATATATATATATATATATATATATTGTATCGTTAAAATAACAGAAATAAATTTACAAATATATGAAAGAATATTTATAAACAGAAATAACTTTTAAGGGAACTAAATTATGAAGAATTACTTACTAATTAGTAAATATTAAAATTGCAAGCCGTTCAGTTCTTATATTTTCATTCGTGGAGAGCTCCATCTTCTTGACTCCACATCTTTTTCTTCTCACTTTTTCAGCATTCAGCAACAAATTTTTCTCTCCAAATTGTTTGATTCATACTAGGCTTGTCGATTTATCTCTGAACATTACATATGCCTTACGAAAGTAATTAGTATTATACTCTAGAAAATATATTTTTAAGGTTAAAGCAATTATTTTTTGGTGATAAACTGAAGTACAGAAGTCATGGAATCTTCTTCTTCTTCTTAGAGTTGGGTTTGTATGTCATTTGGCACCTCTGCTTTTATCAGCATTTTGTGCTATTAACTCCAAACCCAATGTTTCCTAGTTCCAGTTGCTCGGGTCACCTACTTTATTAATAAAGTCCGATAACCCTTTAATGGAGTCCAGGTGTAACTCTCTAGTATGGATGATGCCTAAAGAAGTTAATCTAGGGAGGGCAAGAGCCTCGCTTTCGTAAATGATATGCTTGGCCGTTTCCTCTTGCGTATGACATTTCCTGCCGATAGGGTCTTGCTGAAACTGTCCCATTTTATAGAGGTGTTTTCTGAAATAGTAGTGCCCAGTTATGAAGCCTACGATTAAACGTATCTTCTGCCTAGAGCATCTTAAAATTTCAGAGGCAATCCTTGCTGATGATCCACAGATCATACTTTTAGCGTGGGTTTCACTAGGAGTGTTGAGCCAAGCTTCATACATCTTCCGTTTTTCCAGTCTAAGAACATTGGTTTTTGCGGTCTTCAAGTTGATCCCACAAAAAGGTTCTGCACCAATGGGAGCAAAAGACGATCCTTGTTTAGCAAGTTCATAAGCCCTTTGATTACCTTCGATACCTTTGTGCCCTGGCACCCATACAAGGATCACCTTGTTTCTGTTGTTGTTACTAATGACACTTGGACAAGCCAAGCTCGCTATGCCTTTGACTATGCGAATTTAAGTCAATTGGGAGAGTCTTTTCGTTTAATCAGAGCACCATGAATGTGAAAGTACGACTTTGCTCTACACACATGCCATAGGTACCCATTTATAGGGTAGGCAACCATTCATACAAGGAAAAACACAAAGACAGGATAGATAGAGAGAGAAAGTACATCCATGCCCGAACTGGGATTCGAACCCAGGACCTCCTTATCCGCAGTCAGGCACGCTGACCACTAGACAAGTTGGGCGGTGGAACTAATTATTACAATTATGAATCAAGGTCAGGTTTTTCATGTCTACGAAAATTTTATTTTTTAAGTGGCATTTTTAAGTTTTGTTTGAAGGAACATTTTAAGAAAACAGCACAAAAACGATGATAAAAATAATTGTTTTAGTGTGTAGCTCTGGTATATGAATAAGTGGACTGTAAAATTTAAACAAAACAAAAAACTCTTTATTTTTCGTAGCTTCACCTCTCTTATTTTACAACTGCCCTCCTCCAAGGCCGCAGCTCGACTCCTCTCTCAGTTTTTTTGTGTGTTTTTTTTTCATAAACAAAGATGGCGCTGCTCTCACAGCGCTTATGGGTACGGAACAATAATTTTTAGTAAATTTGCTTCTAACATTGTCTCAGAGCACTTAATAAAATTAATAGACATATTTTAAAGTATTAAAAATGTGTCATTTAGTTCTTATTAAATGTTATCAGTAAATACCTATACAATAGCTTTCAAAACTTAAGGAACAGCCTAATTTACAAATGAATGAATGTAGGAACACCAAATTTTGATGACACGTGTATTATGTACACAAAACATTATGCATTGATTACGATATAGAAGTTTACATAAGAAAAAGGCATAAACGATTTACAATAAAAAATAAAAAAACAATCTTGCTGGTAAAGTTTATTTTTAGAAAAAAGAATAATCAACTTTTTATGTGGTAAAATGTCACATAAACATAACAAAAAGAAGTTTTAATATATGATATGACAGCTCTTAGCTTGAAAGCCATCGACTTCCCATGCTGTCAATTAATTTGCCAGATTCCGAAATGGGAAGCAAAGACCAGATGCGGAATAAGTTCGTTTCCAGCTCCTTTACAGACTTTGGAGGAAGACTTGAAGCAATAATTTGTCAACTAAGATAATCTCAAGGTTGCTATATAGGATTCAGGACTGGAGAATAAGCTGGCCATTCCATTTGTTCCAAACCAAGACCTTCAAGACATTCCTGAACAACTACTTTATGAAGTCTTGCGTTATCATCCATGAGAATGAAATCATTGCCAATTCTACCGACATATGAATCAAGGATCTCATCTCAATATTTCACACTAATCGCAGTTCTTTCTTGGAACACATAAAAATCAGTGCGTCCATCGAGTGAGATCACTGTTCAAACCATTATTCCACTCCCTCGGTAGTCGGGTTTTCCCACAGTGCTGGAATGATAGTATTTGGTGCTTTGTTCCTTTCAGATTAGCACACATTCTGAATCACTCTACCACGTGAATTTGGACTTGTCTGAAAAAAGCACAGAAGCCCATTGCTACCTGGCCCAACAAACGTGTTCTTTTGATCAAGATAAGCAGTTCCTTTTTGTTGTCCGGTGAGGGAAACATACACAATTGGACACCTTGCATAGTCCTAATATGAAAATTAATTTCCTATTTTGTTTTACTGTGCAGTCGTGATTGATGGTGAATATGACCGTTAGTGAATTAAACAAAGTGGCATTAAAACATTAGTTTTATTATAAGAGGTATTATTTAGTTACTGAAAGTCCTGCACAGAATTCCTTGAAGGATAATTGAATATTTTTTGGTGTGTGTACATATTTTTTACTGATAATGAAATCTATTTGAATCGATTTTATCATAAATTAAGTTGAACTTATTATAACTATGATACTAATAAATTTTAAATTCCAAATTTTCTCACTTATTTTTATTATTTTGTTTCATTGTTTTGATTCTAAAATATGATTTTTTTATGGAAAACTATTTTAAATACTATGTACTACACATTTATATTTTTGGATGGTGTACGGACAGCAACACAATTTTCAAAGACAAATGATGAAATAAAAACTGAAATGAAAAACTGGAATTAATCAAGAACTTTGGGTGAAAAATAAGTAAATATATTTTAATATATGTATAAATTAAAAGAAATTATACGTTAGAAATAAACCTTATTGTTTAGTTATATTTTCAATGAGCTAATACACTCTCAGCAGTTTACTTTTATTAAATCTATTATCATGCACCTAGCTAAGAAATTTTTCTTCTTCGAACAAAATTTGGGTCTTCCAAACAAAAGTTAGGATTTATTTTTATTTTAAAGAATAAAAAGTTCTTAAAATAATATTCTAAAATTGTATTAATTTAATTTATTAGTTGGGAGAGAATTATACGAAATTTTATAAATTTTAAAGAGTTAGGAAGTATCTTAGCTAATAAACTTTCTAATGGACCGAAATCTTAACCACGTATCAGAAAATAAAGAAATGTACAATGAAAGTGCTATGTTATGAAAAAAACCATTAAAATTAAAATTTTTACCTTGTCTAGCGGATATATATATATATATATATATATATATATATATATATATATATATGTAAACCATTAGGCGTAAAAATGGAATTATTTAAGTATAGCTAAGCTATATCTAAAATGCATCTAACATCGTAATATAGACGGCGGCGCAAGAATGTATATTTACATTTCCCCCATTAACTGTCGAATACTTAAGGGATTTTAATGAATTTAATGGAATACTTAAGGGATTTTAAATGGGTGGGTTTATCACCTATATCTATCGGAAAAAATTGGGTTGAATGGGATATATTCTGATTTAAGCTATACACTTGGTGATTCCGAGGTGACATTTTTGAATCAAAAGTTAAATGTTGAAACACTGTTACTTTTATTGAAAAATTATCGAATTTTACACATCAATAAATTGCTAGTTAAAACAAATATTTATATAACTGCAATTAAAATTTGCAGAACTTATAAACTGTTGGAAGTTTCTGTTATTTTCCCAATACTAATATGCTATAAAACTAAAAGTTTTATTTTTCCTTACATACAAATTAATAAAAGACTCGAAATTGTTTTGCATAAATTTCTAGTAAGGATCTGATTATTTTCAATACTCAACATTTTAATAAGAAACTTGCCCAATTGGAATTATCAGAAATTGTCTTGGCTGCGAAAAGCCATACTAATTGCTGTTTCACAACCTCTTTAACAAACATCTGGTCAGATTGTCCAGCATGTCTTAAATCTTTATCCGTTCCTTTTAACAAATGACCAACAGCAGATAACAACAGGATTGGTTGGGTAAAGGCCCATCAAGGTAGAGAAGGAAATGAGGCCGCGGATAGATTTGCAAAAGCGGCTTCATTAAGTAATTCTTCTCAGATCCTACCACAGCCACATTGTCATACTAAACCCCTACTTGATAGTTGGATAATGGATCACTGGAAGGTAGAATGGGACAATCGAATAACTGGAAAAAATGTTTACGAGATGATACCGAAAGTTAGCAGGAAAACCCTTAACTGCACTAGGAATGAGGCACATTTCTTTATGGGCCATGGACCATTTCCATCTTACTTCCACAGGTTTCCCATTTCTGATTCTAAAGATTGCACTAGAGGAAAGAAAGGCAACCAACTCCACTTCTTGACTACCTGCTCCTTAACATTATCTGGCATTTAGCTATACCCAGCGAAAATTGGAAGATTATCTGAAAAAAGAGAATTTTGAGAAATCGCACAGCGAGAGCGAAATTAAATAAAACAATTGAATTCCCAATAAACAATGAAAACTTAGTTTGTTGGATTGGGAACAATTCTGCAACTTAGCTAAGAACATGTTTTTGATCAAATTAAGGCTCTGTCTTTGTAAATATCAAAAACATTTTTTTGAATATGATTTATAAATTTTAATTTAATTATAATCAAGAACTTTGCAAAATTACCATTATTATGGGTTAACTGTATATAATTCATCATAAAATCCATTATTTTGTCATTTTGTTTTCATCCTTACAATTAACCAGAATCTGATTGTATATTTTAAGACATGTTGTAAAATAATCATGTTCAACTGTTGTAAAAATTATAATGTCATTTTTCAATTATTTTAAATTAAAGTCCCAGCAGCTCCCATTGAACTGGTAAAGCTCCTTGGAGTTGGGTACAGGGGAGTTCGCTGGTGTCAACTGTCAATTGATTACTTTTAGTTTGGAGTGTGACATCATATGTGTTTTGTCATTATGAGAAAAGTGCCTTCAAAGTAATTGAATAGACTTTCAAAGAATGATCGGATCACTTACGAGATTGTTGGTACAGAGCAATATGTGCATATGTAAGCCTAATGACACCCAAATGTGATTTAACATATCAATTTTACTCTATCCAAATTCGTTAATATTAGAAATTAAGAACTCATTAACGTTAATTATAACTCACTGAGGAGTTTTAACATATGATAATGCCTAATCTCATGCATCTTGTCTTGGAAAGATTGTAATTAATTCCCCAAAGTTTTAATGGTAACCTCAAAGCTTTACTTTAAAAAATACCTTCTATTCTCTCACATTCATAGCTCTAATAATATTGTTTCTACAACTGTTATAAACTAACTCATTGGAGTCAATAACACTTTTGAAGAGATTTTGGGAGTATTTGGCGTTCTATAGAAATAATTTTTTGTACAAAATGAACCCTGTTCTTCATATGTAGAGAAATTGCAAAAATTATTTGTCTTTAATGTTCCCTATTTCATACCCACCTTCTTTATCTAACTAACATTTGTAATCCAAATTGGTGCTTGAATTTAATAATGAGTTTTTTTCCGTTAAAGTAGAAATTGTAACAAAACTTATCAGCAGATAAGAGAGAGAGAGTAGCATTTGTTTTTTCGCCAATCAACATTTTCAGTCGATATTACTCTTAGAAGTAAATATTAATTCATTTTTCTATGAATTTTAATTAATTTCTATGGTCTAAATTTGCGCATTCGATCCCTTCTAATATACAAAGTTACTAATGTTAGTAATCAACTTTACTCATTTCGATTAACTCTCAAACTATTGTTTGTTTTCCATGTTATTCAAATAGTAACCTGATTTGGGAAGATTGACATATTTCAAAAGTTATGTTGTTGGTCATCTCTGTTATATTACTTAATTTTCTTCTTCTAGTGTCTTTTGTATAATTTCATTAGATAATTGTCAAATATAATAATGTTTTTTATAACAGTTATTAGATAACCTGAAATTAGATTGGGTTATTGCGATACGTTTCTGGCTATATACCTCCGATTGAAGCAGTTAAACGCTGATAATCCCTGGTAATTTGGAGCCATAGTTAAAAGATTAATGTTTTAAGTTGGTATTCTTTTTTCATGTCATGCCACAGCAATGGAGAAAAATTTGTCACTGCAAACTTCTTTAACTGTATGTTAACTCAGCAAGTCAATTTTATAAGGCATCAGTAATCGAACTCTCTAATTTCCAGACACACGAGTGAAGCTTTTTTGTAGTATTCTACTGCGACCTGCTATATCCTAGACGAAGATAATTTCTCTTTCTGAATAAGATAGGTCCTCCCTAACAATTTTGTTGTTATTTTCCAGACCTTCAGACTGCATTTTACTTTTCTAATAGTTTTCACTTAGAGAATGGGTATAAAAATCGATTATTTCTCATACGAAATTGACACCTTCCTTTTCCAAGTTAAAGTGGTTCTGTCTCAAAAGTAAAAATAAAACAATTTGGATTAGATATGATAAACGTGTGCAGTTACTCTATACACGTGGGTTTTTACATAAATTAAAGTTAATTAAAATGCAAAGGAAACAATATTAAATAAAATATAGTCTCCTTTTTCTTGTCATGGATGCTTAGTTATTCACTGTATTTCAGTTTTTAGTTTTTTATTTACATATCATCACTTAATTACCCATTCGTACAAAATTCGACAATTTATAATTTTTCTAGCCGAAATTAACATACACGTTTTGTTAAACTTAAAGCTATGCATCTGATATTAGACTGCCTTGATGATTTTTTGACTAAGTTATTGTTAAATCAGCGCAATTTTATATTCGGATACAATGTGTTTTTAAAGAGGGTTCTTATAGCTTCAATGAAACGTTAAGAAAGTGAGTTTCAAGCAAAAAATCCTCAACTAGTTTGTAAATTAACATCTGAACGAAAATGCAAAGTTTGTTTTTGGCCCTAGTATGAGGTGAACTATTCAAATATTTGAATTTACAGTGAGTGTAAAAAGTATTCGTACAGTACGACAATTGATTTAAAAGAGATTCGTTCATAAAAATTATTAACATAAATTCAATTTTAATTAATTAGAAATATATAATAGAACATAATTTTACTAGTTTCATGTAAAATTTACACAAAAATAATTTTATACATGAATAAATATTTACAAAACTGAAACAATCCAACATCTTGTGGTGTAAAAAGTATTCGTACATCAGGCATATATTGGCCAACACAATCATAATATTACAGCTAATTTCTTGTAGGATATCCTTTAGCTCAAATAACTGCTTTGAGTATTCTTTGGCATCGATACCACCAATTTTGCTGTTATTGAACTAGGTATGGCGTCCCATTCTTGATTAAGAGCCGATTCCAAATCATTTTTATTAGAAATATGTCTGGATCTAATATTTTTATCAAGAACGTCCCATAAATTCTCGATAGGGTTGAGGTCCGGCGACTGAGGAGGAAATTTCATGAACTTTGGGGTATCATATAGTATGCAGAGCCTTGTGTTTAGGGCTGTGTGCTTGGGGTCGTTATCATGCATGAAAACGTAATAACCATTCAAGCCCATTTTTGTTGCACTAAGTTCTAAATTATTGTTCAAAATGTCAATATAAAGTTGATGATTCATAATGCCTTTAATAAAGACTAATTTGCCCACCCCAGAAGCACTCATACACCCCCAAACAAGCAGATTTCCACTCCCATGTTTCACTGTTGGCACTAAATTCTTAGGATGCATTTCTGTATTGCGCTTTCTCTATACCATTCGTCTCCCATCCGATTCAAATATGTTGTATTTACTTTCATCTGTAAAGATAATCTTTTTCCAGAAATCTGGACTTTCATAACGTATTGCTTGGCGAAAGACAATCGCAGCTTCCGATTCTTCTCACTGACAAAGAATTTTCGTCTGGCAACACGGCCATGGAAACCTTCATTTCTGCATGCATTTCGAACAGTTCTTACAGAGACTACTATTCCCATGTTCTTTAGTTCTGATGTTAATGTAGGAGCACTTATTTTGGGATTCTTCTTTAATGAGTGTACCAGAAACCGTCTGTCGGATGATGTCAATATACATGGTCGCCTAGTACGAGAACTGTTTTGAACCGTTAGAGTGGCAGCAAACTTTTTTATGATTGACAGCACAGTTGAACGGGGTCTACCAACCAGATCAGAAATTTTGTTGTACGATTTACCATTTCTACGGATCTTTAAAATCAGTTCTCTTTCGGAAACACCTGTCTCTTTACTTTTACGACCCATTACAGAATTTCTAGTTTCTCACTACATTAATATTTCCACTGAAGAACCTTTTAAGTAAATTACAAGATGATGGCAATTAACTACATCTTAATGGCTAAACCAATCACAATATATAACTAAAAAAATTTGCATTTCTTTTAGTGTACGAATACTTTTTACACCAGAAGATGTTGGATTGTTACAGTTTTGTAAATATTTATTCATGTATAAAATTATTTTTGTGTAAATTTCACATGAAACTAGTGAAAATATGTTCTATTATGTATTTATTAATAATTAAAATGGAATTTATGTTTATAATTTTTATGAACGGATCTCTTTTAAATCAATAGTCGTAATGTACGAATACTTTTTACACTCACTGTATATTAGATAC
>JAJQOW010002533.1:0-16157 GCA_037975125.1 Latrodectus hesperus
TAAAGCAAAATTTCTCAATACGCTTCGTGAGACTTACAAATAAGCCTCGAATATTTTTTAAATTCAATTTTACCCAATAAAATAATGCATTATATTAATGGACATTTTTAAAATGCCATTAAATTTGAATGATTCTTTCTAGGTGAGTTTGAAAACATTTTATGTTAATAAGTTACAAAACAAAACGATTTTTACTTTAAATTATAAGCTTTCACTCTATAAGAAAACACTGAGACAAAGACATTCAAGAAACATTTTCCATTCACAAAAATTAGAATAATAAATAAATGTTTCAAAATATATAACTTAATGAGAATTATTCGGCTCTTTTTTTCTATGTATTTAGTTATAATTGCGAGAAGTAATTTGAAGATAACAAAGAACATTGACTGTAAACATTGGCTGTAATAATCAGTATCAATATTAGCATTTATGATTTCAATAAAACGTCCATATGAATGCTGTTTAAATTTTCAGACAAATGTAGTAAAGTCAAACATTCTTTTCACACTTTATTTAAGAGTCGTTCAAGTATTAAGCCAATTATTATTAACTAACAAAATAAGCAAAAACTTGAATATAATTAAATAAATATATTTTCGATAGTTTCCTTTAGTTCTTTCGTGCATTGGTAAAAAAATTAAAAGTTAATTTATAAGCAATTTTTTCATTCAATGTGTAAAGTAAGTTGAATTTATTTTTCGAAAATTGCATAACATACTTATAAAAAATATTTTTAAAAAATAACAGTTAAATCTAAACTAAATTATTTTTATAGTTTCCCAGTGGCGTAGCGAGCAGAACTGACGCCCGGGTACGACACCGCAATTTTGGCACCCCATCTCAAAAAAATAATAATACAGAGGGTATTAACACATTTTTAGAATGATTTCGAGGCCGTTTAATTAATATTTAAAATTTAAAAACTATTTTTTTTAAATGTTTGATCTGATAGCCTTTTTTCTGGACTATAAGTCTGCATCGTGATTTCCATGATAGAAGAGCTTTTCGTAAAATTTCCAGGGGTATTGCTTTCCATTCCTCTTCCACTACTCTCCAGAGTCCATCTATCGTGGTGGATTTGCGTTTAGAAAGAGCTCTTTTTAACAGATCAAATGCACAATAGTCCATAGTTGAAACGTCAGGGGACTTCACAGGAATATGTTGAAAAGGTATATATGCAATACCTGTATTAGTCTTCATTTTTTCAGTGGTAGTTTTCGAAGTATGACTTGTAGCTTTGTCTTGATGAAGTTTCTCTCTTTGAAAGTCTTTGGGATAAAGAAGTGGAATTTCTTCTGTAAATACTGGACGTAAACCATTCTCCTGATAGTGTGATGAGTGGATTTTAACATTTTTTTCTACTCTTTTTATTGTTAATTTTCCATTGAGGAGAAACCTCTGCGACTATCATAAATCCCTTACTGAAACTTTCTTTACATTGACGGAACTATGTTTGTACATTTTTTTCTCCTCGTTTTCTATAGTAACTAGACCTTTTTTTGTTGCACTTATTTAGGTAAACCCATGCTTCATCAAGGGTCACAATGTACTTCCATTTACCTCCTGCTAAATGGTTTTCATACAGGATTCTACAAAATGTTTTGCGTTGAGCCACATGCCTCGGCAAAATCTGGTGAACATTATGTTTTTTAGCTTTTTTAAGTTGTAAATTTTGATTTATTATTTTATTTATTGTTGCTACAGATGTAAAGACTTTGCAATTGTGATTTCTGTGTTGGCGGATTTTATCTTGTTACCAGGGATTTCATTTTAGAAACATTTGAAACAGTACGTACTTTTTTCGGATATTCGTTTGGAGTCTTCTTTCCATGTAGAAATAATGATTGATGGTTTTTTACCTGTCCGATTAATAATGTTGCTTATTTTGTACTTAGAAATTTTAATATTATGCATTTCACAACGTTTTTAAAACCTGGAATAAGAATAGTTCTCTTCGGAAAGCGCAGAAACATATCCTTCAATCCACAGCTTGTTTACATGCGACATTTTGAAAGAAGAATAAATTTTAAA
Organism: Latrodectus hesperus; assembly: GCA_037975125.1. NCBI lineage: Eukaryota > Metazoa > Arthropoda > Arachnida > Araneae > Theridiidae > Latrodectus > Latrodectus hesperus. The sequence goes on from JAJQOW010002533.1 coordinate 2,035, forward strand.
GTAGCAGACAATATTTCTCATTTCAAATAATAAGCTGTTGAAAAATATTTTTGTTCTAAAACATTTACTTTTTTAAAATTCTTAATCGAAATCATTCTAAAAATCTGTTAATACCCTCAGCATAATATATATAATAAACATGTAATAAAAGTATAATGCAAATAACAACAGCAAAGTATTTACTTTAAAATCTTAAGAAAAGATAATTTTAAATGCTCAGGTTGTACTTTTAAATTTGAGATAAAAAATATAGTAAAAAAAATCATAATTAGAATAGGATTTGGAAATGTATCAGTGGAAATCAAACTTACTGAAATTTAGAATTAGTTAAAGATTGTGTTAGAAAATCATTTTTCTGAAATTCAATCATATTAACCATGTGTTTCGAGAACGAGTACGAATTTGATAAGTCCAAATGTAAAAAATCTGGCAAAAACTATAATTCTAAGTGTTATGGCAGTCTAATGAATGTAAATAAGCTAACTTAAAGCAAACATAAATAAATTATTTTTAGAATATACTTTTAATTTGTTTTGACATGGAAGTGTTTTTATAAATTCTAATAATCTAAATTGTTCTCTTTTTCCAGATCTTTTAATTAAGAAAATATAAAAGTTATCTATAAGAACTAATTAATATTCAATTTAAAGTTATGTATTGTTAAAATAAAAATTGATTATTTACTGAAATAACAATCTAGACTTCAATTTACTTTTAGTAATTTTGATCATTTTGCATTTTTGAATACCTTTTACGTCAAACATATAATTTATACTATTATCCAATATATCGATCTTATAATATCTACTGAAATGAACGTACAAAAAAATCACAATTATTTAAATTCATAAACTGAGAGATTTGTGGCAGCACTAAAAAAGTTAAAATTTAATTTTTGTCGTGTGGCAACAAAACTTCTAAGATTTTGTTTCCTGAAAAATAAAGTATTATTCTATTCTTGCTTATAGAGTCGGCTAATTTACTTGCTTTTGCAAATAATATAAAAAATTATTGCGATTACCTTCGTGCTTTACAGATTATTCACGTTTTATTCTAAGTCATCATGATGTTTTTCGAACTCTTCTGGACGAAATATTTAATATAGCTTAAAAATTCTAATTCTTTGAAATTAAAATATCATTTTTCTGCAAAGTAATCGGAATTTATGACATTTCCCATCACGAATCGGGGATTATATATATGCTTGCAGGATTATCCATGTATTTTGGTAATTTATCACATTTACCGAGTTTAGTGGGAATTATGTAAAATCATTGATTATTATACATAAATGCCGGATTAAGCACTTTTACCGTAACACTATCTTATGATTTTACTCTTAGAATATTTCTCCCTGAAAATTTTCAACTTATTTTTAATATGTTTAATAGGATTTTCTTATGATTTTAAAATATATTTCTTAATTAAAATAGAACTAATTCATATTAAAAAAGAACTCATTTTTATTCTGAATCATTTTATTACATTTAAAAATATTACTAATCTGTAGCTTTTTACAAAGCATAATAATTTTGATTGGTTTCATTATATTTCTTTAATTTCTAAGCTAAACATGACTTCATTATAGAAACTGAAATATAGAGTTAATTAAAGATTAATTATCAAGAAACATTTTATGTGTACACATAAAAAATATTTAATACATTTGATATTTTAACTTTCCAAAAAGGAATTTTTTAACTTAATGTATTAATATGAAAGGCGACAAAATTTAGTCAACAAAAATTATTTTCAAAAATATTTAAGTATTTTGATTTCAAATAAAAATAATTTTAAATAAGCAATTTGATTTTAAATTACAAAACTATAGATGTATGTTAATAAATATTCATAATGGCTAAAAAATGAGCTAAATAAGCAAAATGTAAAGAATAAGAGGTAGACAGAATATAAAATTTACTCAATAATCAACATTTCCAGCGAAGTTCTTAGTTTTAATGAAATAACACCATTTGCTGAAGACGAATATTCATGTCCCTCGCGATATTTGGGAAAGGATGATATTCCAACCGGGTAAATAGTTAAAATAAAAGAAAATTATGAATTTTCCTAGAATTTGAAAGAAATTAGTTTTCTATTTCCAGTATTGTATCTAATTTCGATTCCAGGAACACAATTCTCATTATTTGATACTGCAATGCTATCTTCAAAAGAAATTCTCTTTTGTTGGGGGTCAGTCTATTTCTGAACACAAACATTTTCAGACAAAGAGGACCTTTAATGAGAAATACATTTCAACGCAAATTTTTTCATGAATATAACGTGACAGTAGACTAAGGAGTTACAGCAAAGCTTGAGGTAAATACTGAGCTTTTCTATCCTCTGGGGCGATATACAAGAATTTTTCCCAGAAGTTTTAAATACCAATAACATCTTTCAGTTATGTTTTATATTCCTTATTTTTCTGATACATTTAATGATTTTTAGTAAATGAAATGGTTATAAAATTTAAGTAGTTTGATTCTTTTAACATTTTTAGTTTTTTCATCCTTGTCGGGTCCCTTCTTTGTTTGATAAAGAAAAGACTCAAATGAAATTAATTTAATCAGCAAGTGAAAAAAATTTAAAATCAAAATCATTGGAATTATTAATACAATATTAATTATTTATAATAAGTATTATTCTTTAAAATGAAGTTTTCTACATATTCATTAAATCATCCAGATTTAGCTTCACAGAAGCCCTTAGCTATATCGAATGTATTATATATAATAATATATTTAAATATCTATTATATTTTCCTCGGATTTTATTTAACATAGCCATGCTAGTTTAAGGAACTTATAATTTAGGAACTCAGCAAAAATAAACTCTGAGATATAGTTTATTTACCTGACAAAATTCTCGGTACTATAATTCCATTATCATATACTTGTTGTTTATTTGAAATTTCAGTGATTAGAATATGGAGTAAATTAAATATTTATAATGATAATTGTTATTATAAAAGTAAATTATTAAGAACTGAGAAGTGAAATACTTTACACACATCCATTCATTTTATTTGAAAGGAAATTTTTTGTATTTTTTATACCTTTCTCATAGGTTTTTAAAAAGTGCAAATTTTAAGAACCTTTAACGAAAAATATTCGCTTGATTTTTACATATAGTTTGAATCAAATAAGTTTGCATAATTTAATTATAGTTTATGGGTCAAATAAGTTTGTATAATTTAATTATAGTTTATGAGTCAAATGAGTTTGAGTAAAAAATTTTCACTTGTGTTTTAATTGTAGTTTGAGTCAAATAAGTTTTTATTAATAATGTTTCAGTTTTATAAAATTTCATTTTTAGAGAGTGATTTTATTATTTTATTCTAGTCAAAATGAGATTAAAGTTCACATTTCTTATTTATAAGAGAAAATATTGTTTATTAAATTGTTTTATATTAACAATAAAAAATGAATATCAAGTCAAATAGTATTTTAGTACATCAAAATTTCTACAAAAAATTTTTTGAATTCCTAAATGATAAACATCATGCGAGTTTCTGATGATGTATTTGTCAGTCGATGCAATATTAATTAGATATCTTCTTTTTTATTTTGAGTAGAAAAGATTCATTTGCTTAATCAGTGTTACAATTTTTCACAGATATGCAACTTGATTTAGACATCTTATAAAAAAATTAGAATTCTAAAGAACATAGTGAATCTTGCTGCATTCATTAAGTCAAATCATTTACAGATTAGATCATGAGCTTACCATTTTGGAATCACCCTAAATTATTGATTCGTAAATCAAGAGATATAACATCAACACAAATTATTTATAAATAAGTTGAAACTAAAAACATCTTAAATGCATAAAAAGGAAACTAACCAATATAATTTATGTATCAGAATTTTTATCAGAAAACATTTAACATAGTTCCATCATCACATGTACAAGATTTACTGTACAAAATAATGATAAAGCACCACAAATCTTGAGCAAAGTATGAAAAACTCTAAGAAAAGATAATGGAAAAAGTGATTAGAAGAACACACTTTTTAATACGAACTAAACTATACTAACTTATTAATATGGAAATATAAAAAAGGAACATTTTCATACATGGCAAGCTCTTCAACAGGAAAATATAATTATTAAATTTAAAATATATTTCTCTGAATAAAACTAATATTTTGATTTTAAAAAATCAAATTTTCCTGAAAAAATTTTTCGAAGCTGCTATTTGGCGCCCCTTTCAGAGCGGCGACCGGGCCACGATAGACCTCCTTGCCCCCTTCACTACGCCACTGTAGTTTCCCTGCAAAAAATTACTTTTTTAAAAAGGAATAGTATTTATTCAAAATTAATTAATAATATAAGGTATTTATCTAGAAAAAGACCACTTGGATAAGAATTACGATAATTTTATACAATAAGATAGAAAGGAATTTTTATTCATAAAACAAAATAAATAATTAATTGTGACATGATATGCATATTTTTATCTATGATTAAAATAAATTCACATATAAGACTACCAATTATATCCATTACCTGCCATACAAATGACTTTTTTAATTTTAAGTAAATTAAAGAGTAATTATATAAACAACAATTTTAAATGTTTTTGATTTCAGAAAAAATTAACATCTTTTTCACAAACTTTACGAAACAAAATAACTGTATAAATTAATAAGGAACTATTACATTCTACTATATAAAATTTCAAACTGTTATAAAACAATTAAAACATGCAAGTTTTCCTGAAAAAATTTAGGAATAGAAAATTCAACTTTATTGCAAATTAAATTATTTAGTAAAAGTTTACTTACTAGTATCCCTTGTTTATTTGGCGATATTTTTGCGCCAAGATGTAATTGACAAGACGGCAGCTGCCGTTACACAAAAGAAAAAAATAGGATAGAGTTACCAGGATGATTAGAAATTAAGTTTTATCGCCAAATATTTTGCCAAACAAATGGGTGCCTACTATTATACCGAACCCAAATTGTTTTTTGGTAAAAATGAGCTTTATAATCATTACTATGACATTATCACGTCATCTTTAACTTCGTGATTTTCCGACAAGCTGTGGATAACATAGGGATGGGAATTCTGTCAGTAACCTTTATAAGTGTACATTGGCTCTTTTTTCAAAGTGATTACAATCATGTAAGAAATTATAAAAAAATGGTGGTATTTTTAAATCATTGAAACTAACAACATATAAGAAAGCAATAAACGTGAAATATTAAAATTGTTTAAAAAATGTTACAAGTAAATAGAAATTCAAGAAAATATTCGAAATTAGTAGGATATCCCCCAATTGGTGACCATTGCGACTTTTCATCGTCGTCAAGTTAAGTACATAACAATGACTTACTTGATATGACTTAAAGCTTCATGTCGAATATTCTCGGTAATATTATGGAAAAATATATAAGAAAAATATAATAAGTAAAAATATATATAAGAAAAATATATAATAAATAAACAAAACAAAAATTTTATAAATAATAAATATACAAAAAGAAATTAGATAAAAGAACAGTTTACGACATTTGGATGTTGGCGACAACGAAACACAGCAACAAACATAGAACAAAACGTTCGAAACGTCGTTAAAAGTAAAACGAAAACTTCAAATGATGTTGCCACTGAAAAGAACCATATATATGACGTAAAAATGATGAGAAAAATCAAAACTGGCATCAACAAAAACTCTGAAAAATAACAAAAACTTAAATTCGCAGCAGGATAATCTAAACAAAGGACACTTGAGGAATATCATACTTTTACCAAATATTCTTCAAGAAAGTTCTCCGCTAATCGCTTGAGAGCATAGGAGTGTGGGTTCGATCCCCACCGTGGCCCTGGGTGTTTTCTTCGTTATCTTCTGTGGTTGTACATCTGTCATTGTGCTATTTGTCCTATTATCGACGAAGACTTACAAGCGGATCTCAAGAATCAAGCATACAAGTCTGAATATATGTAATGTAATAATCCAAGAAAGTTGACAACCTTAGTTTTATAATTATAAAACAATAAATTTAGATTTCTCAAATACATTTTTTAATTAGATTTCTAATCAAAAACATAAGTTAAAAAAACGAATTTTTTCATAAGAAGATGAATTTTAGTTTTTCCAAATAAATATTCACAATTAAAATAATATTTAAAAAAAAAAAAAAGAATTTTAATGTTGGCATAGGCAAGGATTTGTTTTAAGACTTAAAAGAGTTTGTTTACAAATAATGCAACTATTAATTTAGAATTCTATTAATTAATGAAATGTTTAAAAATTTAAGTCGTGCTTGCTGATTAAAGGCACAGGTGCCGGAACAAGTTCAGTATCCCCATACACTTGGCGACCGCAGCGAATTTTTTGCCGCAAAGTCGCCAAGCTAGACGCGCGTTTATAAACACGGGAAACTTCCCGAAGTCCGATCGAAAAATAAGCATTTCAGAAATTTTAAAAAGGGAAATAAATATAAATAATGGACTTACTTGATATGAAGTTTAGCTGACATGCCGATTGGTATATTTATTTCGACATTTTATTCGTTAGTCACTTGTGTCACAGTTCAGTAAAAATAATTATCTAATTTTACAAAAAAAGCATGCAAAAATATTTTTCTAAATATATACACTTTATAAAATTTAATAAAAGCATGCAAAAACTTAATTTTCAAATATATAAATTTTTGTAAAATTTAAAAAAAACATGAATAAAATATTTTTTAAATACATACACTTTTTAAGTAAATAAAAATAAAACACGAATTTAATACAAAATACATGTAAGCAATAGAATTTAAATAAAATAATAACACCTTCTCCAAATCCAATTTCCGTTAAAAAATTAATTAATATTTGCGAATCATAAATTAATTAATAATTTGGAATCCTGAGCAATAATCTATCATTATTATCTTTAATTTTTGCTAAAATAATTTGTTGATATTTTTCAACAACATTTTGAGCATGAAAAATTTTAAATTAAAACAATAAATAAAGTAATTAAAACATTAAAAAAATGATAATAAATTAAGAAAACGAAATAAGGAAAAAAGAACATTTAACGGTTTTAAATATATAAAATAAAATGTATCATTTAATAAAAAAATATATATTATAAATAAACCAAATAAAGGTAAATAATATAAAGAAATAGTAAAAAAGAAAAATTTACGATGATTGGACACTGGCGACAACGTAACGCAACTGCGGGAAAACCACTAATTGCAGCAGCAACAGCCAACGAAATTAAAATGACTATCAATTAAAACGTAGAACAAATCACAAAGAAAGTTCTCGAAGTGAAACTAAAAAAGCTATTGCCACTAAAAAAAGCACATATATAACGTAAAAATTATTTAAAATACGATAAAAACGAAATCTGGCAACGAAAAAATAAAAATAGAAACAAAAATTAACTTTGGCAACACTACAATAAAAACAAAAGCTGAAATCGGCAATACTACAACGTAAACCACGGTTACCAGATTTGGCGAGAAATCAGTGTACGGGGATACAGAACTTGTTCCCAGGTGCCGTATAATCCAGATGTCAAATTATAAGTTTGGGGAATTTTTTGGTGGATTTTCTTATGCATTTGTTAACCTGGTTTTTATTATGTCATAGATAAAGAGACCTATAAAAATTAAATAGAAAATTCTATTTTGGCAACCCTAATACTTACGTCATCATGCACATCACAATACTTCATCTTGGCAACATTTCTTCATCGGCAAAAAAATTCAGAATTCGGAATCCTAGATTATACGGTACTTATGTTCTGGTTTAAGCTAACCATAAAGTAGATAGTAGATATTTTGTTATGTCTTTTTCCTTTTGCTCGCTTTTCTGTTCTATTGTCAACAATTAATAATTACGTAATGGCTTGAATCAATAGAAAATGGCTTTTTAAACCAATGCTTTGGTCTTTATAGAAGTTATTTTATTAACCAAATGAACTTCGACAATATTATTAGACATTCAATGATAAACCTCGCCTTGTTTGGGTAAAGTATGATATCCCCTCAAGTGATTTCTCGCCAAATCCAGCTTCCTTTTTTGATAATAATGTTGACAATTTGAGTTTTTGTTTTTGATTAAAGTTTTACCAAATTATGTTTTTGCTACTTTTCAGATTTTTTGGTTGCCAGATTTGGTTTTCCCGTGTTTTACATCATTTTTACGTCATGTATATGGTTCTTTTCGGTAGCAACCATATTTGAAGTTTTCGTTTTCAAATCGAACTTTTTGTTTTACGTTTGTTGTTGTGTTTCATTATCGCCAGCCTCCAAAAATCGTAAACTGTTCTTTTTTTCGATTTCTTTTCATTCATTTATTTATTATTTATATATATTTTTTATTTATTATATAATTATCTTACATATTTTTTTTATTTATTGTTATATTTTTCGGTACTTTTCCGTTTTGCCGGCGCAAGCGATAAAGTCGCCAAAAATGATATAACTGGCGCTATAGGGATTATCTCCGCTGGTAAACTTTTACTGCTTCGTTTCCAAAATATGTGACAGGCCTTTTACAGTCAACGACTTTGTTTCGACTCTTTTTTTCCATTTTATTATTTTATGCTATGTTGCTATGTATACAAATTCAATAATTTCATAAAATCGCTCTAGAAAAAATCGGATTTTAAAAATATATCTTAAAAAATAATAATCGTAACAAATTCACATAAAAAAATATTTGAAAAAAATAATAAGAATTTAAATATGCATCACTAGATAAATTGTAATCAAATATAATAAGTAAATAAATTGATGCTCTGGCATCAATCATTCCACGCATAGCGTGATTACAAGAACAACAATTAAATATATAAATTTAAAAAATTTTATGTAAAACATTATTTAAAAATTTTTATGTGTATACTGTGTGTTGTCGCCAGTTGGCGACTTAATTTTCGCTTGGCGAGATTTACGCCGGCGAAACGGAAAAGTACCTATTTTTCTTTTATATTTTCAACATCGTTAACTGTTCTTTTTTCCAATTTCTTTTTGTTTATTTATTATTTTTATTTTTTCTTATAATTTTTGTTAATTTATTATTATATTTTTCTAATATATTTTTCCATATTATCTCCGAGCATATTAGACATTTATAGCATATTTGCATATTTGTGAGCTTGACTTCATATCAAGTAAGTCATTATTGTTATTTATTTATCTCTTCTACCAGTTGTTTTGAAGAGAAGGCAAACCCACACACACACACAACAACAAAATTTTTATTCATTTTCCAGTAATACTTGTTTAGATTTTTACTACTATTATGTGATTTAAAATTTTATAAAATGTGTATTTTTTAATTTTGGGTAGCAAAAAATGGTCACTAATGAGAGAGGGTATCAAGCTTTTTCCCTTGTTTGCTGCCACTCGAAAAAAAGAGGCACAGATGCCGTATAATCCAGGATTACAAATTCTGAATTTTTTGGAGGTGAAAAAATGTTTATAATATGATGTATTGTGACGTGAACTATGACATAAATATAAGGGTTGCCAAAATAGAATTTTCTGCGTAATTCTTATTGGCATCCATATCTATGCCGTAATAAAGCTAAGTTGCCAGATCCACTAAAAATCCGCCAAAAAAATCACCAAACTCAAAATTTGGCATCCTGGATTATACGGAATCTATGTCGAATGCGATTAGAAATTAGGCAGCAAATTCGTTAACAAGTCGGATTTACGACGCCGTCTAAATAAGATGTCGTATATAATCATGTGTGACGTATATTCTGATTACGTCATGTGTGACGTCATCTGATGTTATGAATATTTTAAACTAATGAATATTGTAATAAAGTGACGTAGTCATGATCTCAACTGGAACGAAAAAACAATCATTTTATGGTTAATAGCAACATTTTGAAAACTGCACAGTTGATGTTTAACAGGAGATTAATGCATTTAGCAATTTATTACTAATGGGACAAAATTACCCATTAGTAATAAAGTGCTAAATGTGGAGATATTTAGAGAGGTATCAAAATTATTTAATCAACGTCAAGAAAAAGTCTTATTTTGATAGAAGCACTAAAATATTAAAACTTCTAAAAGCAGATGATAATGTGTGCATATGGAATCTTAAGCTTTCTCTTGCTAACTTCAAAAGCTGAAATAAATTCTGCAGCTTTTTTCTGGTTGGGCACAGGTGCTGTATAATCCATGATTCCAAATTCTGAATTTTTTAATGAAGAAATGTTGCCAAAATGACATATCGTGACTTGTGCGATGACGTAAATACCAGGGTTACCAAAATAGAATTTTCTATATAATTCTTATAGGTGTCCATATGTATGACGTAATAAAAACGAGGTTGCCTGATACATAGGAAAATCAGTCTAAAAATTGCCAATCTCAGAATTTGGCATCATGAGTTATACGGCACCTGTGCCTAAACAAAACTTTTATTATTTACAACTACAATAGTCAATTACGAATTCCATTAGTTCTCTTACATATCAATAGACTTTTTAACAACGAGTACCAAATGCTTCCAGATACAGTTTAAATGAAAATAAGTTATTGAATACAATATTTATAAATCGATTACATCAAAGTACGCCATTAAAAATAACGAGAAAAATATAAAGATACATATGCAAATGATTATAGAAAAATTAACATTATATACAAATGGTCTAGGAAACTATTTACAATTTTATAAAATTACAAAAACGTCAAAATAGCAGTCATAAATCTTTGAACTTCCTTTTAAAATTATTCATCTGAAAACCATAAAGTGAAATCGTACTAAATAAAATTGATCACCAAATTTAGCGATTACCTCTCCATTATGGAAGTTTTCTCGATTTTTTTAAAATAGATTATACAAGATTAATAAATAAATAGATTTTAAAATAGATTTTCAGACTTCAAATAATGATTATAGAATAATACACATCATTTTATAAAAGTGCAATATGATGCTAAAATTGAAACAATTTTTAGATATTTTGGTAACACAATTAAGATAAAAATTCTCACACAAAACATTAAGATTTCTCAATAAAAAATATTAAAAATCTATTTAACGAGAAAATAAAACAGAAGTGTGGAAAATATCCAACTTTAACCTTATAACGAAATAGAATTCGGTTGCTGTCAGTGGAAATAATTGATTGGTGGAATCCTGTTTGTCACTCAAAACCTCAACGTCTAGAGCAACATTTTCTTTCGGCAAATTTGTGTAATAGTTTCTTGTGCGTTTTATAAGCTAGAGCATTTTAGAGATGGATGAGATTTTCATCAGTAAAAGGCTCCATAAATATTCGGAGTTAGAATTGCTCAAACTCAAAAAATTTACTCCCATTTAAATATATAAAATCGTAGTATCTATTGATATATAAAATCGTAGTATTTTGTCTCAGAAAATAACCACTTGCTTTTCAGCAAATACCTTAACAACCTAGTTCATTTTAAACCGTATTTTGAAGAGTCTTGTATAACTCAAGTTCTGAAGTACATCATTCTATTAGCTCAAGATAGACAGATTTGTTGGAACATTAAGTGAATCCGACATTGCAAGCAAAACACTGTCTCTCAACAACAGTGTAAATCAGTGTTTCTCAACCTTTTAGTATTCACTCCCCAATTTTCAATCATAATTTTCATCGCGCCCCCTCCCCACCACTTACAACAAAATGTATACAATAATAATTTTTTTGGTGCTAAACCTGCATTTTAACCTTAGTTTTAAACTTTACGAATTACCAAGAATACGGAAATTTATTGACATTTTGCAACACCGATCCTCAGCATTGAAAAAACAAGAATCCTATGACGATAGACAAGCATCAACAAGTACACAGACGAGCGTGGTTCCGAAAATAAAATCAAGAAAATAATCTCAAGAATACTTAAATTTTGGATTCACTAGTACTGAAGTAAATGAAGAAGAAAGGCCCCTGTGTATCATTTGCTCAACAATATTGGCGGCAGACAGCATGAAACCTAATAAACTTAAACGACATTTGGAAACGCTTCATAGTGAGTAATTAAACAAACCCAGAGAATTCTTCAAATTAAAATTATGTGAAAAGCAAAAATCATTGTTTAAAAAAACTTTGTCTGTGAATGAATAAGCTTTAATTGCCTCTTACAAAGTTTCATATAAAATAGCCAGATGTAAAAGGCCTCACACCATTGGTGAAAAGCTTATTTTGCCAGCCGCAATTGAGATTGTAGAAATTAGGTTTGAAGTTAATTTTGCACAACAATTGCAGTCTATACCTCTTTTAAATGATACTGTTGCTCGTCGAATTGCCGATATAGCTGAAGATGTAGAATGTCAGCTTTTGTCGAAGTTGCGTGACAAATTGTTTTCAATACAACTCGATGAGGCAACAGATAGTAATAAAGATGCTCATTTCATTGCTTATGTTAGATTTTGTGATGATTTGTCAGTAGTAGAAGAATTACTTCTGAAAACGAATAGAACTCAAAGCAACAGCTTTCGCATTATTTGCTATCTTAAATGATTTTATGAACGAGGCAAACATAGAATGGAAAAATTGCATCGGAATATGCACCGATGGTGCTCGTTCTATGTCCGGAAGATTTCAAAGTATTCAAACATTTGTGAAACAAAAATCGTCACAGTGCGTCTGGACACATTGCATGATCCACAGAGAAACTTTGGCTTCCAAAGAAATGAGTCCTGGTTTGAATATTGTGATAACTACGGTTGTAATCATAGTAAATTATATAAAAATGAGACCCCTTAAATCAAGAATCTTTTTCGCACTTTGTAAAGACGTGGGTGCAATACATTCAGCGTTACTATTTTATTGCGAGGCAAGATGGTTATCACGAGGGAAATTTTTGCAACGTGTTTGTGAATTAAAAGAAGAAATCGCCGTTTTCCTAGAAGAGGAAAACAGACCGGAAGCTGAGAATTTTCGTGATAATTTATATGTGATGAAATTGAGCTACATGTGTGTGTGGTCTGCATATTCGAGAAGCTAAATAACTTGAATCTTAAACTGGAAGGAGCAAATACACATATATTTGATACGAGTGAAAGTTAATGCTTTTTGAAGGAAATTGGAATTGTGGAGCAGAAATTTAAAGCAAGAAAACTTAACAATGTTTGCAAATTTGAATGATTGTATTAAAACTTACAAGGCTTAAAAACAACATGTAAAAGTTGTTTTTGTAACCATTGAAAAAATCATTTAGCAATGCTAGCAAAGAATTTTAAAAAGTACTTTCTTGCTGACGACAAACTGATATCAAGTTACAAGGGGGTGAGGGATCCATTTCAAAATACTCCCGAAGGACTCTCAATTGAAGAGGAAGAAACCTTCATAGACTTCACGGCAAGCGGCGAAACCAAAAGACAATTGAGTAATAAATCACTCTTTGAATTTTAGGCAGGAGTTGATGATGAGTTTTCTGCACTAAAAACTAGGACATTTCGCATTCTACTACCATTTCCAACATCTTACCTTTGTGAAACTGGATTTTTTCTGCGTTGGCTTCTTTGAATACAAAATATAGATCTCAGCTAAATATAGAAAAAGAACTGAGAGTGTCTATTTCTAATATTAAACCCTCCTTCGAAAAACTTTGCTCTGAAAGACAGGCCCAAGGAAGTCACGGATAATTATTAAATTTGTTTTTAATTTAGGAAGTTGTTTTATAATTAAATAAGTTAATTATTAAATATGTCGAAATGTATTTTGTTTTTTTACGTGTGTGTGTGTTCTTTCCTTTCTGTCACTTAATCAATTTTTTTAAATTGCATTTTCTCTTGGATATGCTCAACCCTCCCCCCATTAATGTGCTGGCGCCCCCTAGGGGGCACGCCCTACTGGTTGAGAATCACTGGTGTAAATGCATGAATATGTTTCAACACGCATTGTCAGTTGTGTGAAATAACTTCTCCACCGTCGTTTTGACGGTAGAATCATTAGCCATTATTTTTGTACCACTTGACCTTCCACATAAGCAAACTTAAATACATGCAAATAATTTGATTTAGCCTTACACAATCTTATTGCAACTGTTTTCAATCTAAAGATAGCATGACAATGCGCAACATTCCGTGGCAGCTTATCATTTTATGCCATAAAGTTAAACATGTGAGTTTACGCTTTTCAAGAGTAACAGAGGCAATGGTGGCCAGTATAA